>JAKCPI010021750.1:0-43703 GCA_023213315.1 Euborellia annulipes
AAAAAAGTCGAAGTCGTTCAGTGAGAGTCGATTCTAATCGACTTGAAAGAGTTTCCGCTCGATTCTAAAAAAAGTCGATTATTTTCAGTACAAAAAGATCGATTCTCGACTATCGTCAGGGTTGACTTTTGCCTCCCTTTTGCGTTAACGCAAAGGAATAAATAATTTTTCTTTAAAAAGCAAGACAAACAAAAATAAAGCTTTTTTTGTTCGTCGTTATTAAAGTTCATATAGACACGAAATATTACTAAAATTTTCTAGCCAATTATTTATTATATGCGCGAATGAACCTTGTCTCTTTATTCTACTCCAACTTATACGTTAACGCTTAATTAAAATAATTTTATTATTTAACTCTGTACATATTAAATTTTATCTAAAATTCTTTTCTTTTCTCTTTATTCCCATACGATGTATTTTGAAACTATAAAACTAATGCTAAAAATAAAAGAGGGGTGCCATTTTTAATTTTAAATCAGATTAATTATTCACTCTAGCGAGATATTTTCAAGTGAAAGTTGCGTGAATAACTATCCTTTATATCTTTTATTCATGAATTATTTTTTTCCTTTTTTGAGCCATTAAAAAAAATTACAAAAAAAAAAAAAACTGTTCCATTCAATTATTTTCCCCTTAGAAAGTTATCATCTATTTTCATAATTTTCAAATCACACATAGACTTGATAGAAATAGTTAAATGTATTAAATACTAGCCTCGCTGTCCCATTCAAATGGCGATTTGGGGACCTGAGAATTTTCCCTGGACTCGCCATAACATACTCTATACTTCGGAGAAATTCAAAATAATATTCCATTTTTTTCGACCCGTGAGTGTACTTGTGTTTTTTCTTTGCTAACGTTTTTGTTAATATATTTCGTTAATAATTAACAAATTCTTTACGAATGAATGATTTTTAGAAAGCCAAAGATCCTATAGAATATCGTACATATATGTTTTTTGCATTCAGGGATATCTAAAATTGTATTAGGGGTGACCAAAGCAAAAAAAATCTTGAAAATTTCGATTTTTCTAACTTTAAGCCGTTTGCTCTAAATGATCTCCGATTGGGCTGAAGCTTTAAAATTTATATGTATTCTAAATATCTGTATATTTTTACGGGGGTGCGGTGTTAAAAATAATTTGAAGATTCTAAATAAAAGCGTTTTAGAGCATATTTTCTACTAAAATCTATTTTGCTCTATATCTCTAAAATTGTGCCTGATGAGGCAAAACTGAAATGATATTTGAATTCAGCATGAAAAATACTTCTAGAATTTCATATCTTTATTCTTGTGAAATAAAAAAAAGTTCATTTTTCTCGACTAGTGTAATTGGACGATATTATGCATAAAGGAACCAAGCGCCATTATGATCGAAATTGAATATAAGACCGCCATTTTGTAGCGAAAAAGAAAATCTACCTCTTTATTTAAATCACCGCTTATTATTACTCTGAGCTTTTTTTTTTGTATAAAACAAGAATCATTGGTTTTTTGTTTACAAGTGTGCAAATGAAATGCCCTTTATCACCGATTTAGGTTAATGGCACTTGGTTCCTTCTGTGTATAACATCGTCCTAAACGTTTCCTTTAAACGGCTTTCTCCCCCTCCCCCAGGGATAAACTTTTAGTTTTTTTTTCATCTTAAAAGTGAATAATTAAAAAATTCAAACCAATATATCAACTTCTTTTTACTTAATTTATAAAAAATTACTAATTATTATTTATTAGCCACACGCCATTTATCCTATAAAAAAATAACAAAGGGAGGCACTAAGCTTGAAAAGCCAATTATTTATTGTCTTGTATTTAAAAAAAAAAAAATCTCCACTAACATTATTTTTTAATTTTTCGGATTACTCCATCGTTTATCAATAGATTGTGCTTATCATCTATTACCCGCTCTAGCTTTTTGGCGTTATATATATACGTGCACAAGGCGGGGCATTAATTTTTTTCCCCCTCTCCCCCGTGAGCGAATGGAGCGTTCACAAGGGCTGTGCATTAATCCTTAAGACATGTTACGGATTCTTCTCTTGTCTTCTAAGTGTAAGAGAAAAAATGAAATGCTCCTTCACCCCTCAGTGCATCACTTCCCTCTCTATATATAGACGGTGTCGAAATTTAAAACATCCCGATAAATCTTAAAAAAAAAAAAAAAAATATTCGAATACGGTAACCCACCCTTTACGAAAGCACGTTCAGAAATCCATTCCAAAAATTATTACCCTTTTAGACAATTTTTTTCTTTAATTTATTAAAAAAAAAATTTTTTGTTATATAAATCTCGACATCGAATTTTTGACATGAATCCAGTACTTTCTCTCTATATATTAACATATATATAGAGGTAAGAGGAAGTAAAAGTCTCAATTAATATCATCATCTCACTTTTGCTTTTTTTTATCTTGATCAGCACAGTACATTCGAATTTCAAAATTTAAAATCTGGTGTGACTGGCGCACGGCACTCGACTTTCTCTTATCTGTTATTAGAAAGATGTGTACTCTGTGATTCCCCCCAGTTTTTTTTTTATTTATAAATTTATTTGGTCCCAGAAAGAGGGGACCTTATTATTTAGATGTAAAATTTATAAGTATGGGGAAAATATTTATATTTTGTTGCCATGGCAACCATTTCTCCTATCTTTCCTATGAAATACAAGAGTAAAGTGGTCTTCAGAAGATTTCAATGGCAAAATGAGAATATACATTTTAAAGAGCATCTAAAAAATAATTGATTTTTGAATTTATAAAAAAAATCGTTGGAGCAAATTTTGAGAAAATCGAAAAAAACTGAAAAAGTACATCAGTAAAGTACTAGTACTCTTTGGCCGATTTTGATTAAAAGCTTATTTTTTCGGTCCCGGGGGGTGTTTAACTTAAATATAAAATTTCAACCTCGTAGCTCAATTCCTTCATGCTTAAAATTGAACACACACACACACCCACCCACCCACCCACCCACACACACACACCCGACAGACCATGTCGCGAAAACCACTTTTTTGGATTCAGGGGACCTCAAAACGTGAAGATCCATCAAAATCTCGACATCGAATTTTTGACATGAATCCAATACTTTCTCTCTATATATATATTACATATATACATAGGTAAGAAAGTAAAAATCTGGTGTGACTGGCGCACAGCACACAACTTTCTCTTACCTTCGGTAATCGAAAGTTGTGTTCTGTGCTTGTCACACCAGATTTTTTGTGTCGACATATATTTAGTTCCCGACAGTACGGGACATATGAATTCAAGATGTAAAATTTATAAGTATGGGAAAATATTTATATTTTGTTACCATGGCAACCATTTCTCCTATCTTCCCTATGAAATACAAGAGTAAAGTGGTCTTCAGAAGATTTCAATCGCAAAATGAGAATATACATTTTAAAGAGCATCTAAAAAATAATTGATTTTTGAATTTAAAAAAAAATCGTTGGAGCAAATTTTGAGAAAATCGAAAAAAACTGAAAAAGTACATCAGTAAAGTACTAGTACTCTTTGGCCGATTTTGATTAAAAGCTTATTTTCCGGTCCCGGGGGTGTTTAACTTAAATATAAAATTTCAACCTCATAGCTCCAATTCCTTCATGCTTAAAATTGAACACACACCCACCCACCCACCCCCCCCACCCCCACCCACCCGCACACCCCACCCACCCACCACCCACAGACAGACCATGTCGCGAAAACCACTTTTTTGGATTCAGGGGACCTCAAAACGTGAAGATCCATCAAAATCTCGACATCGAATTTTTGACATGAAACCAATACTTTCTCTCTATATATATATTACATATATACATAGGGTAAGAGAAAGTAAAAGATGGAATTTATAATGGAGAAAATATTTATATTTTGTTACCATGGCAACCATTTCTCCTATCTTTTCTGTGGATTACAAGAGTAAAGTGCTCTTCAGAAGATTTCAATGGCAAAATGAGAATATACATTTTAAAGGGCATCTAAAAAATAATTGATTTTTGAATTAAAAAAAAAAAAACGTTGGAAAGCGAATTTTCTTAAAAGAAAATCGAAAAAAAGTGAAAAATTGCATCAGTAAAGTACTAGTAGCTCTTTGGTCGATTTTGTTCAAAAGCTTCGGGTCACGTCCCAGAGGTGCCTAACTTAAATATAAAATTTAAACCTCCTTACTCTTTTCGTTCTTGAGATATTTTGTTCACAGACACACAGACGGGATCATGGCTCGAAAACCTCTTTTTGGATTCAGGGACCTCAAAACGTGAAGACCCATCAAAATCTCGACATCGAATTTTTGACATGAAGTACTCTCTTATATATTAACATATATATAGAGGTAAGAGAAAGTAAAAAATGTGTTTAAAAAAAAAACAATTGTACCGTCCGCTACCGACAACAATGGTCTCAATTTGAGTTTTCAAGCATTGATCGAAAAAGGCCCAGTGAATGGGCTCAAAGACACAGCAAGTCATTCTACACCATGACTACGCCCGGCACATTCAGTCAAAGTGGTCAGAGAAACGATTTCTTCGCTTGGTGGGGAACTCCTCACCCCAACCGCCTTATTCACCAGACCTGGCGCATTCTTGATTAACCTCTCTCGTAATGGGACACGCATTCGCTGAGCAACACTTTTCAAGACTATCGAAGATGTACGATTGAATGGATATTAATGAAAGATGAAGCAACCTAGGGGCAACCTTCCTTTTTTTACTTTCTCTTACCCTATATATGAAATATATAGAGAGGAGAGAAAGTATTTTTTTTTTTTCTTAGCAAAAAGAAAAATTTTTCCCCCTCCCCGAGAAAATCATTTTACCTTTTTTTTAGGGAAACGAAAATGGAAATCATTTGATCTTTTTTTAGCAAAGCTAAATTTTTTCCGCACTCAGAAAAATTTTTTCAGTTTTCAGCAAAACTTTATTTTTTCCGCCTCTATTATTATAATTTTATTTTTTTTTTTAGTTTATCTCGCGGCACCCCTTAGCCATTCTCGCGACACCCTTGGGTGCCGGGGCACACCGGTTGGGAGCCACTGATCTATTCAATGATTATTTTTACTTTTTATTATAAATTTTAATTTGATAAAAGTTATAAAGAACTCAAAATACAGACTTTGAATTTTAGGATTAGAGTTTTTCTTTTTCTTTAGTAATTCTAAGCTTTCTTCTTTATAGAGATAGAGAGAGGGTAAAGAAAGAAAGAAAGTCAAAAAAAGAGAACATTCTTTTATAAATAAGATGAAAAGAAAGAAAATGAAGAAAAGTTTAGTTTAGAATGAATTTAACGACAAAAGATGGCAAAAGAGAAAGAGAGAGGTCTCAGTGGTAAACAAACGGAGACCACAAGATAGAGGCTAAATTTTCTTACGATACACTTCATTAAAATCTCTATAGACAATATTAAATGATGAATATGAGATAGAAAAGGGCTCGTTATCTGCCTATTTCTTGGGCGAAATAATTCGTTGACCACGTAGCTAGAGCATTATCAGTGGGGCACGTAGCAAGAGGGCCGTAAAAGGGCACGTAGCTCCGAATCGTAGCCCGGTGAGTGACACCAGCCACTTCCATTAGCCGGCTTTAAAGGAGAGCTTCGAGGGCTTAAGGGAACGAAGCCAAAGGGGATCCCCTGCCCCCCCCTACCCTCGGGCCTTTTGCCATTCAAAACACCCAAGTGCTCAACGAACACGTCTCTTGTCAAAGTGAGAGAAAAAAATCCAAGCAAATAGGGGTTAGTGGGTCTTCAGAAAAAAAAAAAGGTAAGCTAAAGTGATGTTTCAATTTACAAATTATGTTATTGTTTGTTGACTAATTGTTATTTATGTTGTATAGAACATTTCCAAATTATAAACCTATTCAGTAGTTCCTAACTGGGTTTTTTTTTTATAATATATAATACAGTTACGTTTTGAGGTCCCCTGAATTCAAAAAAGTGGTTTTCGCGCCATGGTCTGTCTGTCTGTGTGTGTGTCTGTGAACAAAATATCTCAAGAACGGAAAAAGCTAGGAGGTTGAAATTTTATATTTAAGTTAGGCACCCCCATGGGACGTGATACGAAGCTTTTGAACAAAATCGACCAAAGAGTACTACTAAATACATGTCGACACAAAAAATCTGGTGTGACAAGCACAGTACACAACATTCAATTACCTAAGGTAAGAGATAGTTGTGTGCTGTGCGCCAGTCACACCAGATTTTTTGATATAAAAAATATATAGATCAATCGAATATTTCATCATACAAGATGAAGAACTAGACAATCATAATCAGTAATAAAAAATAAAAATCTGTGTCGAGATATATTTAGTTTTCCATAAGTGCATTTCATTAGTAAAAAGTAAATAAATTGTATTGGATTAAAGTATTGAGATTTATTCACCCAAATAGAAAGAGAGATAAGATCATCGTCTAAAAATAAAACCTGATTTCAAACAAGTCACCCATTATTCTCAGAAACAATTAAATTGAGCAAAACAAAACAAAAAAAAAAACAATAAAATTATTTTCTATTTTTATTACCCCTTCATCAAATTAATAAAAAAAAAACTTGCATTTTAAATGTTGACTGCTTCAAATAAACTATGGTTATTTTTCAAAATTTTAATCTCATATTTGGACATTTTATACACAATAGAGAATGCTAAATAAATACAAAATTTCATAAAAATTGGAAAAAAAAATTTTAAATGCGTAAAAAGTTCCAAAGGGGACCCCCTTTTGAATCGAAATTAACATGCAAAAAAAAAAAGTAAAAAACTGAATTACATCATCAAAGTGTACTTCAAATAATTTTCACAAAATATTACTGATATAACGGGAAAGATGGATTATAAAATAATAATAATATTAATAACCTATTTAAACCTAATTAAGTAGGTAGGCTAGAATTATTATTTTTTGAATTTATTATAATTATTTTCCCATACTTATAAAATTTACATCTCGAATTCTAATATATCGGCGGAAACTAGATATATGTCGACACGAAAAATCTGGTGTGACAAGCACAGAACACAACTTTCGATTACCGAAGATAAGAGAAAGTTGTGTGCTGTGTGACCAGTCACACCAGATTTTTATATTTGTAAAAATAAAAAAATGTCGACCAGGTCCTGAGGAAGGGAGCAATTAGCCCTCGAAACGTCAAAGAGCAGTTTGAAATAAAATTGTGTTTTATTTCTAATCCTGTCTGCCTATAAAAATATTTAGTTGTGATAAATTCATTAGTAGAAAAATATTATATTATGTTCCTAATTAATATGAAATGTTATAATGAAAACAGATATGGGATTTCAAATGGTAGGACCACCAGGAGGCGGGTTGCGCAGCTAGTATATATTTTTATAAAAAAAAAAAAAAAAAAAAAACATTTTGAATTATTTTACTTGAATAAAATGTACATTTTTTAAATAAAAAAAAAATCAACAAGGATCATTAAGGTGAGAGAATCGAAGAGGTACCTGATAATGAAAGGATCTCTAACATGGCGCCATGGCGACGCCAAAGAAAGGAGAGGCAGGCGTTGGTGGTTGATCGAAATAAAGCCATCGGATGAAAGGTATGTCGTTTGCAGGTTGATAGGTAAGCACTGGATAAAGGAAAACTTGTTTTGATAAGCACTTAATAAAAGAAAACTGTGATTGCGAATGGGTCTAGCGTGATCGAAGCCCACTCGGCAATTGAATAGATCAACTCCAATCAAGCAGCGAGAAGATGCCCAAGGCCTTGATTTAAAAGACTCCCTCTGATTGGCTGAGCTCTCTCGCAAGTTGGCCAATCATAGAAGGCGTGAATGCAAACGGAAAAATTCGAAAGGACAGGAACATTCTAGGCGCTTTCGTTAGAGTACATTCCGAGTTGGGTTTTATACACGATTTTGCAGTTTTATACAAAAATCGCGGATAAAACTTGTATAAAATGTATAAAACGTATAAAATGTATAAAACTTGGATGGATGCGCAAACCCGACGAGGAAGGAAATTAAAATAAAATTTCATTTTTAATTATTAACATTTTGATTATATTATTCACTAAATAAAAAGCAAACACCATCGTAATGCTTTAAAACATTATAAAATATGAAAAGCTTTTAAGCTGTTTTTTCAGGGGGGGGGGTTGGTTTTTTACAGTTTTATACTTTTTATACATCGGCCTAGTTTTATCCGCGATAGTTTTATACATGTATAAAACCGTGTATTATACTCGGCGGGATAAAACCTGCCAACTCTGAGTACATTACAAAAGGAAATTACTCTCTCCAAGGGTGGATACAAGGGGGGGGGGGGGGGTAAAGGGGGAAATTACCTCCCCCGAGATTTGAAAAAAAAAAATATATATTTTTTTTTGGGAAAAAAATTTCATTTTTAATATATTTTAATATAAAAATTTAAAAATTAATAGTTACAAATTTGATTTGTAAATATGGTCCCTGTTATGCATTAGTGTGTCAAGCGCCAAAAAAAATTAAAAATTGAGTTAAGCACGGAATATTGTTTCAAATGCTATAATTAATAGTATTTTTTATGAAATATGGCCTAAAAAAATTTTATATTTGACGTTACTTGTAAAATTGACAAAAAAAATTATGTAGAATCCAATGAAAACAAAAAACTTTAATGTTAATTTTCTCAAAACTTGGTAGCTGGCACTTGACACACTAATGCGTAACAGGGTCCATATATACTGGTAAACAAGTAGGGATGACTGGGGATCATTTGAACAAAAACCTATTTATAAAAAAACAACATGTTATTAATATTAGTTTTTAATCCGCGGCGTAACTAGCCTTTGAGGCCGGGGGGGGGGGGGCCCCGACGGGGCCCCCTTTTTTTTTAGGAATTTTAAAAAAAAGCCTGGGAAAGGGGAAAGAGACACGCCCCCCCCACCTTTTTTGTGGGGGGGGGGGGTGGTCGACCCGGGGGGGGGGCCCCCCCCCTTTTTTTTTTTAAAAAAAAAAAAAAAAAAAACACAAATAGTCTCTCTCCCCCAAAAGAGTTTTTTTAAAAAAAAATTAAAAAAAAAAAAAAAAATATTTTTTTTCTAATGAAAGAATATGATAAAATCACCGTCCCTGGGCTATATCTTAGATGCCCTATGTCTGTATCGAGGGGCGCCAAAGGCTTGATGCGCCTGGGAGGGGGGGAGGGGGCGAGCGCCACCTTCACCCCCACCTAGTAACTCTACTGTTTTTAATGTAATTATTTTCTTTAATTCCAACATCATTTAGCTATCATTTCCTAAAAACCAAATAAAAAATCTGGTGTGACTGGCGCACAGCACACAACTTTCTCTTACCCTTCGGTAAGAGAAAGTTGCGCACTGTGCTGGTCACACCAGATTTTTTGTGTCGAGATATATTTAGTTTCCGATAGCACCTTAGTTTCAAACTTGCATTTTAAATGTTGACTGCTTCAAATAAACTATGGTTATTTTTCAAAATTTTAATCTCATATTTGGACATTTTATACACAATATAGAATCGTAAATAAATACAAAATTTCATAAGAATTGGAAAAAAAATTTTAAATGCCTAAAAAGTTCTAAAGGGGGACCCCCTTTTGAATCGAAATTAACATGCAAATCCCTATAGGAAATTAACATTGTTCCTTGCGAAGATAAGGTGGAAAGGGAATTTAAAAAGAGTAGAGAGAGACGATAATGTTTGCAAGTGGAGAGAGAGACATATATGTTTTCTTTGAAACAATTAAAGACACAAATAAATTTTAAAAAAATGGGAATTTAAATAATAATTGATTTTTAATCTAATAAAAAGAAAAAGATTTAAATTCCGTTACCATGGCAACCATTTCTATCTTTCCTATGAAGAACAAGAGTAAAGTGGTCTTCAGAAGATTTCAACGGCAAAATGAGAATATACATTTTAAAGAGCATCTAAAAAATAGTTCATTTATGAATTTTAAAAAAAAATCCTTGGAGGGAATTTTGAGAAAATCGAAAAAAAACTGAAAAAGTACATCAGTAAAGTACTAGTACTTTTTGGCCGATTTTGTTCAAAAGCTTATTTTGAGATTCTTCAAAGGTACCTAAGTTAAATATAAAATTTCAATCCGGTAGCTCAATTCCTTCATGCTAAAAATCTGTCCACACATACAGACACACGCACACACACACACACACACACACACACACACACACATACATACATACACACACACACACACAGACCAATTTGCGGGACCCACTTTTTTTGGACTCAGGGGACCTCAAAACATGTATATCCATCAAAATCTCGACATCGAATTTTTGACATGATCGCAATACTTTCTCTCCTATATATTTCATATATAGGCTAAGAGAAAGTAAAAATAATAGTAAGTAATTTTAAAAAATATATATATATTTTTGTTAAATTGTTCAAATGTGCCCCGATGTCGGGGTAGATTTGAACATCCTCAGGGCAGCTTTGAACAAAGGCTAAAACAAATAAAAATAAACAAGATGCTTAACTCAAATATAAAATGTCAACCTCGTAGCTCTCTGAGGTATTTTGTTCACATAGACACACACTATCTCACACGTTCACTAGTGGCCCTTGGGCGTTTCCGCCTATCTCCACCCATTTTTTACATAGACAAACAGACAGGCAGACCAATTTGCGGGACCCACTTTTTTTGGACTGTGTATATCCATCAAGGTCTCGACATCGAATTTTTGACATGATCGGAATACTTTCTCTATATATTCCATATACAGGGTAAGAGAAAGTAAAATTACTATCCGTGTCTCTCATCGTTTAAATCTTCCAAAAGACAATAATTCAATCGAATTATGAAGTTAGTTGAATTTTTGAGAAAAGAAATATTTTTATTCTCTCCCATAATCCAAGCTCATTATTCTCTCTTAAAAAAAAAGCTCTTTTTTTCTGAATAATAGAGATAAGATTCAAACAGGTAGTGTCTAAAGCATGAGTGCCCAGCCAGCCAGCCAGCCAGGCCAGTCGTAAAACGAAATGACCAACTCACCGATTTCGGAAGGACGAGGAAGGGATGGATATCTGGACGAGAGCGACAGAAATTCCCGGAAGCACACGCACACAGACAGGGTTTGAAAATAAATGTCACAACCTAAAATGCAGAGGAAACAGTTATTGGAATATGTATAAATGATAGCATAAAAATTCTTTTATTAAATATCACCATTTTATTGATTTGAAAACACCAATGGGATGGTTTGAGGTCAAAACAGACCTCCTACCCATTTCCGATTAAAATTTGTTTTTATATTAAAGAAAATAATCATTAAAGATTCTAAAAGCAGAGGAAAAAAAATATAATTAAAAAAATGCTTTTATTTAAGGTGAACTAAAATAAAAATAGAGAAATAATTTAATTGTTCTTGTTAAAATTGTTGAATATTTATGACTTAAAATAAAAGCGTGGGGCGCACATTGATAGCTTAAGGAATTTATATTCTTAGAGCCTCGGAAACACTTCGAAGCGCAGTCATAAATATTCAACAATTTTCTGAAGATGGCCATAAACATGGAAAATATTTATATTTTGTTACCATGGCAACCATTTCTCCTATCTCTCCTATGAAGTACAAGAGTAAAGTGGTCTTCAGAAGATTTCGACGGCAAAATGAGAATATACATTCTAAAGAGCATCTAAAAAATAATTAATTTATGAATTTTAATCAAAACCGTTAGAGCGATTTTTGAGAAAATCCAAAAAAACTGAAAAAGTACATCAGTAAAGTACTAGTACTTGTTGGCTGATTTTGTTTAAACGCTTATTTTCACGCTCTCGGGGGGGGGGGGGGTGCCTAACTTAACTTAAAATCATAGCTCAATTCCTTCGTGCTTTAAATTGAACACACCCACAGACAGACCATGTCGCGAAAACCACTTTTTTGGATTCAGGGACCTCAAAACGTGTATATCCATCAAAATCTGGTCATCGAATTTTTGATATGAATCCAATATTTTCTATATATTAACATATATAGGTATGAGAAAGTAAAAAATATGATGTGAGCACAATTTTCAATTAGAAAGTTGTGTACGAGCAGTAACACCAGATTTTTTTCTTTTTAATTATGTTCTCTAGCCCCGACAGTTTCAATTATAAATCAGAAAAGTAATTTCCTCGCTTTTCATTTGTCTACATTACATAGACATTGTTATTAAATTAAGTCTAGTGGTTATTGTTTTCAATTACTAGAGCAACAATTTCAATCACTTATATTAACATCAACATTAAAATGAACATTTCCGTTTCGCTATAATGATTATCGTTTCATTTAAATAAATGAAAACCCTCTTATGAATTCCTTGAACTCGAAATTTATTCAAAGGAATGCCTGATGCCTGCCTGGAAGCTATAATTGGGTCAATAATTAGTTGATCACCAAGGCCAATTAACAGAATCGGATTAAATGCTTGGATAGTTTTCATTAGAGCATGTCGATATTGAATTTTCAATGTCGATATCGAATACCATTAATTTTGAGTTTAGAGAAATATATATAGGGCCTATATATTATTTTTTATTAACGATATCAAATAAAAAAATATGTTAAAGAAATTCAAAACATGTTGATTGTAGGGAGCAAATCCATTATAGACATATTTTTATTTATCCTACCAAAATTTATGTATAAACTGAAAATTCAATGATTTGGTCGATTGATCTGCATTTCCCCAGCAGAAACAAATACTGAATAGGAGTTAAAAAAATCTGGTGTAACTGGTCAAACAGCACACAACTTTCTCTTACCTTTGGTAATCGAAGTTGCGTTCTGTGCCTGTCACACCAGATTCGAAATATATTTAGTTTCCACCGATATATTAGAATTCAAGATATAAAATTTATAAACCTGGGAAAGTATTTATATTTTATTCCATCGGCAAACATTTCTCCTACCTTTAGTATGAAGTAAAAGAGTAAAGTGTGCTTCAAAAGATTTCAAAGGCAAAATGAGAATATACATTTTAAAGAGCATCTAAAAAATAATGGATTTATGAATTTTATAAAAGATGGAAAGTGGCTGTATTAGTTGATATGAATGGAGAGAGGATGATTTTGTGCATAGTATATGATTTATTGACTGTACTAATGATTACTTATGTACCAATGTTCATTCTAGCTCTGAGGGACTGATGATGGCGATATAAAATTATAGCCGAAAGGTTTCCAAAATTTGCGAGTTTTATTTACGCAGAAGCTCCCAATTTGACTGACTCCTCTCTCCATTTATATATTTATGAATTTTAATCAAAATCGTTGGAGCAAATTTTGAGTTAATAAAAAAAAAACTGAAAAAATACGTCAGTAAAGTACTAGCAAAATTTCAACCTGCTAGCTCAATTCCTTCATGCTTTAAATTGAACACAGACGGACAGACAGACAGACCATGTCACGAAAACAACTCTTTGGATTCAGGGAATCTCAAAACGTGTATATCCATCGATATCGAATTTTTGACATGAATCCACTACTTTCTCTCCATATATATTACATATATACATAAGTAAGAGAAAGTAATAATTTTAATTTTAAATCTGAATGAATGAATAAGTTTTTTCTGAGGATTTAGAACCTAAAAGCACCCTGGTCCTCTTAGAGGGAGCAATATTTTTACTTTCACTTACCTCTATATATGTTAAAATATATAGAGAGAAAGTATTGGATTCATGTCAAAAATTCGATGTCGAGATTTTGATGAATCTTCACGTTTCGAGGTCCCCTGAATCCAAAAAAGTGGTTTTCGTGACATGGTCTGTCTGTCCTGTTAAGGATGAAGGAATTGAGCTAGGAGGTCGAAATTTTATATTTAATTTAGACACTCCCCTGGAGCGTGAAAATGAAGCTTTTGAACAAAATCGTTTAAAGAGTACTAGCACTTTACTCATGTACTTTTTCAGTTTTTTTTTTTTGATTTTCTTAAACGATTTTGATTAAAATTCAAAAATCAATTATTTTTTAGATGCTCTTTAAAATGTATATTCTCATTTTGCCATTGAAATCTTCTGAAGACCACTTTACTCTTGTACTTCATAGAGAAGATAGGAGAAATGGTTTCCAATATAACAAAATATAAGTATTCCCGTGTTTATAAATTGCATATCTTGAATTCTAATATATCGGGAGAAACTAAATATATTTCTAGACAAAAAATCTGGTGTGACAGGCACAGAACTTGTTTTTTTTATTAGCAAAGGTAAGAGAAAGTTGTATGTTGTGCGACCAGTCACCCCAGATTTTTTTAACTACAATTCAGTATTTGTTTCTGCTGGGGAAATGCAGAGTCATTCAAATTTCAGTTTATACGTAAATTTTGGAAGGATAAATAAAAATCTGGTGTGACTGGCGCACAGCACACAACTTTCTCTTACCTTCGGTAATCGAAAGTTGTGTTCTGTGCTTGTCACACCAGATTTTTTGTGTCAAAATATATTTAGTTTCCGCCAATATATTAGAAATTTAAGATGTCAAAATTATAAACATGGGAAAATATTTATATTTTGTTACCATGGCAACCATTTCTCCTATCTTCTCTATGAAGTACAAGAGTAAAGTGGTCTTCAAACAATTTTGAGGGCAAAACGAGAATATACATTTGAAAGAGCATCTAAAAAATAATTGATTTTTGAATTTTAATCAAAATCGTTAGAGCGAATTTTGAGAAAATCGAAAAAAACTGAAAAAGTACATCAGTAAAGTACTAGTACTCTTTGGCCGATTTTGATTAAAAGCTTATTTTCACGCTCCTGGGAGGTGTTTAACTTAAATATAAAATTTCAACCTCCTAGCTCAATTCCTTCATGCTTAAAATTGAACACACACACACAGACACACAGACACACACACAGACAGACAGACCATGTCGCGAAAACCACTTTTTTGGATTCAGGGGACCTCAAAACGTGAAGATCCATCAAAATCTCGACATCGAATTTTTGACATGAATCCAATACTTTCTCTCTATATATATATTACATATATACATAGGTAAGAGAAAGTAAAAATATGTCTATAATGGATTTGCTCCCTACAATCAACATGTTTTGAATTTCTTTAACATATTTTATTTGATAATAGTTGCCTCGTTTGAAAATTTTACATCATGAATTTTAAAATAAATATATGTCGATACAAAAAATCTGGTGTGACAAGCACTGAACACAGCTTTCGATTTCCCAATGTAAGAGAAAGTTTTGTGCTGTGCAACCAGTCACACCAGTTTTTTTCATTAGGAATTCTGATTAAAACAAGAAGGGAATTTTTTAAACTGCAGTCAGTAGTTATAATAGAAAGGGGGTGTATTTTTTTCTTAATTATTTGCGGGTGGGTGGGATGCAGTTGGTAATGAGGCAGGGCTCAATTGAAGGGTTCCCAGAGAGTGAGCGAGCGAGCGCAGGCCTCCTTCCGGCCTTTGTACCAAATTGGCTGAAAGGTGTTTGCTCAATCGAGTTAGTGTCGGCCATTTGGGCCCCCAAGGCCTTAGGCCCGAACTTGCTTGCCTATTTAGTATGTGGTCCCGGCACCGGGTCTAATTAATATACAAATCTCTTCAATTATTCATTACATTCAATTAAACACTCTCGTCGCTTGATATTTTTAGCAATCTCCTAAATGGATTGGGTTATTTTTTTTTTGTTTTGCTTTGTTGGAATTTGAATCAGAAACCACTATGTGAGTGCAATAAATATTCATTTAGTCTCGAGAAATAATACCAGGGAAATTAAGAACTTGGTAAACAAAAACACAAGTTATTCAATCAATAAATAAATATTCTATTACAAATATCCATTTAATTCAAATAATGCTACAATATTCTAGTATTCTTATTTTTTACTTTCTCTTACCTCTATATATATGTTAATATATAAAGAAAAAGTATTGGTTTCATGTCGAAAATTCGATGTCGAGATTTCGATGGATATACACGTTTTGAGGTCCCCTGAATCCAAAAAAGTGACATGGTCTGTCTGTGTTTGGGAACAAAATATCTCAAGAACGGAAAGAGCTACCAGGTTGAAATTTTATATTTAAGTTAGACACCCCCTGGAACATGAAAATAAGCTTTTGAACAAAATCAGTCAAAGAGTACTAGTACTTTACTGATGCACTTTTTCAGTTTTTTTCGATTTTCTCAAAATTTGCTCCAACGATTTTTTTTTAAATTCAAAAATCAATTATTTTTTAGATTCTCAATAAAATGTATATTCTCATTTTGTCATTGAAATCTTCTGAAGACCACTTTACTCTTGTTCTTCATAGGAAAGATAGGAGATTTCTACTATGGTTGCCCTGGCAACAAAATATAAATATTTTCCCATACTTATAAATTTTACATCTTGAATTCAAATGTACCCTACTGTCAGAAACTAAATATATCTCAACACAAAAAATCTGGCGTGCTGTGCGCCAGTTCCACCAGATTTTTTAAACATGTTGAGTTGGAACAATCTTTTGAAAATTATTTAATTTTTTTTCATTAGGAATTTATGGTGAAAGTTTAAAGTGCCCGGCCCATTGAGAGGGCCCCGACCTCAGGGATTCATCTCCCTCTGACTCCCTCTGTCTGTGGCCTTACAGATAGCCCAAATTTTATCTGTTACCGAACTGTGGACAATTGAAGGGGTCAGCTGCAGGTAGTGCAAACCCACAATTATGACAAACCGACATTTCACCACTATCAATTGAGCAAAAATCTGTACTAGTTGCGCAATTTGTTTCTCAGCCATTCGAGTGCTCGGACAGTAGCAAACAAACAAACTTCCTATTGGTGTTTTGTTTGTTTCCAAGGTTTAAAATTGAAATATCCCAGAACTATATACTAGGTAATTGTGGGTTAGCACTATCTGCGCCTGAACCCTTCAATTCTGATATATACTTGGTATTAAGGAAGCAAAAAAGTTAAAGATCTAAAGCCTTTTTCAGTTATGGTTTTTCAACACACACACACACACACATACATACACAGGCATAATTTCATTCAAGCCAGAGAGATCTAAATCTCAAGATGTCGTATCTTTTGGAGATTACAATACGGTTCTTTCTAATGTATACTTCGTTTGGGGAGAAGAAAATAAGCAAAAATAAAAAGATGGAGGACTACGGAAAAATGAGCAATCAAGGAAGTTGGAAACGCCTCTAAGAATTCTACAGTAGGCATTTGTGTGTTAGAAACCTTTCCCGAAACCCTGAAAAAAACTGCAAGTGGTATACAAACTGAATTATAATAAAAAAATTTTAAAATGAACTTGATAATACTCTTTTCAGCTCTTATCTTTTACAAAATAAATAGGCCTATACCGGTATAGTCTAATTAGACTCTGTAAGGACAAAAGGGTGATGGAACTCTGGGAACATCCCCTTGAATAGGACAAACATTTGTTCTATCCTAGTGCAATCATTGAGTTATCAGTTTGATGTAAAAACACAAAAAATGAATTAATTTTTTCCCATCTCTTTTCATTTAAAAAGTAATTCCAAAACTTATTTATTAAATTCGTTTGTATATGAAATCGCATAAATGATATAAATTATAAATGTTCATTTATTCATTAATATTTTAGATTAAATCTAAACATGGAAATTATTTATTTAACTATATATGGACACCACCAAAAGAAATAATAATTAACGTTGATGCTCTCTAATCATTTATATATATAAAAAAATACAATTTCAATTCACTATCAAAATAATTATAAAATATTAGGTAACTTATTGCCAGAAATAACAAAAATGGAACTGTATTTAATGAAAACAAAGGCGACGTTTTGATCCTAGATTGGGATCATCTTCAGGCTCTTTAATATAAATAAAAGAAAACTTAATATTTATTTTTCTCATGTTGCATAAGATGTCAGCCAACAGCTTCAAGAGAAAAATTAGCAATTTTTACTAATTTAGTTAGTTTTACTAAGAAATATAAATTTTAATTTTTTGGTTAAACATCAATCTAGGATTGAAACGTCACTTTTGCCGAAAAAAGTTTCAATTTTTGTGATTTGCAATGAGAAGGGACTGTAGACTTTAAATTGGATAAAGGAGACGTATTGGCTAAAGAAATTAAATAAAAGACTTGATTTCCTTACCTATATCTAATTTAAAGTCTACAGCCACTTCACATAGCAAATCACAAAAAAGAGCGCTCGGGCTTGGTGTAGGGATTAGCGTGCTGGCCTTGAATACCAAGGGTCGCGGGTTCGGACGTCAGGTAGCCCGATGATTTTATTTAAACCACTTCGATACTGGATACCAAATAAGAATGCCTGGACTGCTCTATCCAGTGAGGAAGGGAACCTAAGCAGCAGACTGAAGAGGGTGTCTAACACAAATAATCGAAGAAGAGGAAACAATAAATGGACAAAATATTTGCGTCAAAAGAATTATTTTATAATATTGAAAAAAAGAAGTGGGAAAAATCTATCTATATATATAATTCGCTAATGTCCGTCTGTCTGTCACGCTCTATTTAGGTAACTTCCCGTTGGAATTTTGAAATGAAATCTTTTATGCATAAAGAGAACCTTCTCGGGATTATAGGAAAATTATTTTCATTCCGAAATTCCAAGAACTTTTTGAGTTATTAATTGTTAAAGTTACGATTTCTCCCATAGAAAATGTACAGTATAGAAAAATATTTATGTATTCTTTGCATTTGTGTATTACAAGCAGGCACTAAATTGGAATGGAATAATAATAATTTTCTTTTCATAATTAAGAATAGCTAGCCTACGGGCTTGCTCTAGTTGGTAGCGTGCCTACCTTCTATACTGAACGTCGAGAGTTCGGACCGGTTCCGATGATTTTATTTAAGCCATTTGGATACCAAATAAATAATGAGTGTGAGTGTGAATGAGAAAAAGTGTGAGTGTTAAAAAAAGAAGAAAAGGCGAGGGTCCGCCGTAGGCAGGCCCGAGCCAGCTGAGGGGGATCCAGGGGGCGAAGCCCGCTGAAGGCGGGCGTCGCGGCTAGTATAATAGATTTTCAAATATCATTTTTGTTTTATATATTTTCTTGGATACTTCAGAAGCAAAAATTGAAAGACGCGTCTTTCCTTAGTTGGATTTCTAGAATTTGATCGGATGGTTATTTTTATGATGTCTCTGAAACAAACAGTCCTCGTCAAAGAGAAATTGGTTGTATTCGGGGGGTGTAGAAATAAAAAGAAAAAAATCGTTAAAGTTTCGTTTGCTTGTTAGAGTAACCTATTTTCTTTTTAATACAATAAAGATTCTTCCTTATATTTTACTATTATTGAGTGAATATTTAATTGAATAACTTATGGGTCTTAATATGAATGAATAGAAATCCAGTTGGGAAATGAAAACGAACGAGGGGTTGGCGGGGGACGGGGGGAGGGGGCGGGGAGAAAGAGGAAGGATGAAAGGATAAGCTAGAAAAATTTGGCGTCGTTCATCTAAGCCCTCCAAGTTGATATACTGTGAATTCATTTCAATTTTAGGGAGTAGTGTTGGCCTTGCAAGTTTAACAGAAGGGCAGGAGGGGGGGGGGGTAAAGCCGAGTTCTAATATAAGCCTCTCCCATTGCACAAATCAGACAGAAACTAATTAATTAAATTGTTCAAACCGCTCCGATTCATAGGCAAATAAGAGGCCATGGCCACCTCGGTGGTGGTAATTGAAGGTTAGGTGTTCAATTGGACAAGGAGGTAAACAAAGGTGCAATTTGTTTAGTACCGCCTCTTATATTATTTATGTAAGTGGCAGAGTTAGCGCAATGCGACATGGTTAAGATGAAAACAGACAAGATGAGTGATCACCAGCCACAAGTTTGCGAGTTACAGGGCTAATTTTTTGACCGCTAGTTTAATAATAATAAGAGATAAAGTGAAAATCAATGTTTTCATTAGCATCTCTTGAAAGTTTTACAAGAACCGGCCTCTGGCCGTAGCCAAGCGTGCATGTGCCATTTGGGCTGCCTAACTACCGGGCTTTAGTCTTAATACTATTGCAATAGATGGTACAGGAAAAGTACAAATTACACTAGTCGACAAAAATGAACTTTTATTCTTTCACAAGAATAAAGATATGAAATTCTAGAAGTATTTTTCATGCTGAATTCAAATATCATTTCAGGTTTTGCCCCATCAGGCACAGTTTTAGAGATATAGAGCAAAATAGATTTTAATAGAAAATGTGCTCTAAAACGGCTCTTATTTAGAATGTTCAAATTATTTTTAACGCGACACCCCGTAAAAATATGCAGATATTTATAATACATAAAAATTTTAAGCTTCATCTCAATCAGAGATCATTTAGACGTGCCGCAAATGGCTAAAAGTTTAGAAAAATCGAAATTTTTAAGATTTTCTTTTCTTTGGTCACCCCTAATACAATTTTAGATATCCCTGAATGCAAAAAAAATATATTTATGATATTCTATAGTTCTTTGGCTTTCTAAAAATCATTCATTCGTAAAAATCTGTTTATTATTAAGGAAATTATTAATAAAAACGCCAGCAAAGAAAAAACAAGTACACTCACTGGTCGAAAAAATGGACTTCTTTTTCTTTTACTTGTATAAAGAAAGAATTGAGATTCTATAAATATTTTTTTTTAATAATATATAATAAAGTTAGGGCCCGTGACTCGATGCTCAGAGAGGATACATTAGCTTCTCGTGGATAGGGTTCGCTTTTTAATTCAATTGAAGTCCATTTTTTTCGACCAGTGAGTGTACTTGTGTTTTTTCTTTGCTGACGTTTTTGTTCATAATTTTGTTAATAATTAACAGATTTTTACGAATGAATGATTTTTAGAAAGCCAAAGAACTATAGTATATCGTATATATATACTTTTTGAATTCAGGAATATCTAAAATTGTATAAGGGGTGACCAAAGCAAAAAAAATCTTGAAAATTTCGATTTTTCTAAACTTTAAGTCGTTTGCGGCACGTCTAAATGACCTCCGATTGGGCTGAAACTTAAAATTTATATGTATTATATATATCTGCATATTTCTACGGGGTGTCGCGTTAAAAATAATTTGAACATTCTAAATAAAAGCCGTTTTAGAGCTCATTTTCTATTAAAATCTATTTTTCTCTATATATCTAAAACTGTACCTGATGTAAAAATTCTAAATACATATCTGAATTCAGCATGAAAAAATGCGCTAGGTTCACTAATCAGATTTCTTGTGAAGAAAACCTTGTCGACTAGTGTTATCAATCTAACAATTATTTTTAGTTCTATTTGATCTTTCAATATGAATAAAACAAAGAAATCTCACCCTTCTTCAAGGAATGAACCACCGCCATCAATTAAAATGAGATGACTCGAAAAACTTACCTAAAACAAAAGAAAAAGATTTTATTAGAAACAAAAGAATATTGTGATGTCTATATTTAGATGATAAAATATTATTTTAATTATAGTGCGCAAGTCAAAAGAGTATAAATCAAGTTAATTACTAATAATTTTAAAAGAAAATCATTTCTGGTCTTTCGATTTATTAACTATTTTTGACTTAAGTCCTTTTGCGTTAATACTACTAATTAAGTAATCTGATGTGACTGGTCTCACAGAATACTATTGTTTCTTAATTTCGGAAATTTAAAGGCGCATTCTGTGCTTGTTTGCCAGAATATAAATGCAAAACAAATTTTTAAGTATTAATTTTTAAAATTTTACTTTAAAAATAACGCGACATGTTGATAGAAGAGCGAAAAAATTTGAGAGGATCAAATAAAAGTTTCACTTTAATAACTTTTTTTCGAAAAAAAAGTAGATCAAGTCCAAAGGTTAGCAATTTTTTTATTTTTTACTTTTTCATTTAGGATAGTAAATTATAGGTTATAAAATATATTTTCCAGAAATCAATTATAATAAAAATTATCCAGAAATTTTTTGTTTTGCGGACCATTTGTCGCCCCTTTGTGAGTAGCAACCGGGGCATGATGACCCCCTTTGCCCCCCCCCCCTCCACTCCCCCCTATATTTTTAATAAATAATTAATAACAAAATATGGCCTAAACTCCCATAATAATAATAATACAAATCACAAAAGCCTTAATAAACACATTCGTGAAAAATACTTTTTTTTTACATTCACTACAAATTCTTAAAAATACTAAAATATCATTTCTCCTCTCAAATGTGTATGCTCTTTAAAGAATTAATAATAATTCCCGGAAT
This sequence comes from Euborellia annulipes, assembly GCA_023213315.1. NCBI lineage: Eukaryota > Metazoa > Arthropoda > Insecta > Dermaptera > Anisolabididae > Euborellia > Euborellia annulipes. The sequence goes on from JAKCPI010021750.1 coordinate 22,135, forward strand.
TGAAATGTTTTGTTTCGGAAATTTCAGCGCATTTTAATAATATTAAAATAATTTAATTATTTTCTTTTTGTAGGCGGATTTCGAGGCTGTATGCTTTGCGTTTTAGTCTACATGTTGGTTGGCATGGGGGCTCAAAGGATGTCAGGGCCACAATTAAATTCGTCTGATCCGTTTGCTTTTTGTTGCTCAGTTTTTTTTTTTTTTTTTTTTTTTTCTGGCTACTGAGTTCATCCAATTCAAATGATCCTTTCGTTACGTCCATTAAATAAATGCACACTTAGTGATGAATTTAAAATCCAATTGAACTTTCGACTACTATTTCCTTTATTTAAATATATTCAGAATAATAATAAAAATTCGTTTTAAGTTTCGCTTTCACTTTGTCTTTGCATATATTTTTGTCTAACTTATTGAGATCCATGATATTGCTAGGCCCGGGACCGCTGTTACCTCATGCTGATCGGTTCACGGACAGACAGACTGTTTCCTCTCAGACTCCAGCTGAGACTAACCAGCTCCTTACAGCTTTGTCTACAGCCTTCAGACTTCCATCTCTTTGGACCTCTGAATGATTGGCCGGTATCACACTGGAACACCAGAGTGGCGCAACCAGTGGCGACACCACTCAGAATACACGTAAGCATATGGAGCATATCTCACTTGGTGTCGGATTGGTTGCTCCACAAATTTGGTTGCGCCACCAGCCGTGCAGTGTCCGTACATCCTACTGGTATCTCCACCGCTGTGGTGGCGCCACCAGTCAAATGTATAGAATTATACGGCGCTTCACTCACTCGGACACCAGTTGATGGCAACCGCTAGTGAAAGGACCTGTTTTTCCGTGCGTTTTCATCATGAGTTTCGATACAGAAAGATTTATCATAGAAATTCAGAGTAGATCTTTACTTTGGGATACTTCATCAAACGAATGACGCCATTGACATCCGCACATAGTTAAAAAATTTGTTAGGATACTTTCGCAAATCATCGTACAAGGTTGTAAATACTCCAGTTATCAAACGATCGGCAACAAAAGGATGTATCCAAAATTTCCTCTTTTTCTCCAGCATTCTTCGTCGCACATGTAAGAGCAGTGCTACCTCTTCAACGTCCATATTGCAAATTGAATTTGAGATCAGATTTTTAAAATGAGCAGCACTGCTGGTGTCTCTCTTGGTTGCCTGATTGGTTGCTCGGTTTGGTTGCTGCGGTAACCACGGTGTCGCCACTGGTTGCGCCACCGTGGTGTTCCAGTGTGATACCGGCCATTGACTATGTGGCGAACATTTTCAAGACTCGGAAGCTCTTTTCAAGCTGTTAGGAAGTGGTTAGCCTCAGCTGGTTCTGATCTTTACAAGCGCGGCATTCGGGTGGTCCGAAGCCTGTTTGTAAGTGATGGCTAGATCACATGACCAGTCTGTTCTGAAAATTACTCTGTTTAGCTGTGCTGTTGTTATTTAGGTATCTCTATTAGTTTCCATAAAAAATAATCAGGAGGCATTACTTTCGGAAGGACCTTCGTATAAACTTAGTAAATAATAAACAATATATATATATTTCCATTTAAGGCGGAATAGGACCTAACATGTTATGCATGTTTTTCCCGATTAGAGGGCGTTGTGTGTCATAAAAAGTATGCCCAAAATATACGCGGGCCGGCAATGCACAAGGTATACTATTGAAACTTTGCATTTGTAGCTAACATCCTGATATCTCTTTTCATTCCCATGTTAAGCACTATGGTGCATTACTTTTAAGCCGCGTTTCATATATACATATATAAAATAAACAATCCTTTTATTTATATTTCTAATTTAATCTTTTTCATTTTTATATTTCCGTAGTTTAAAAAATATCGAGTCCATTTTTGTCAACTTGAATTCTTTTTTTTTTTTATATCGTTTAAAATATAAATATCCCTCCATTGAGAATGTCCTCCCATTCAAATCAAAGTATCAAAATAAATCATTGCCAAAAAAAAAAAAAATAATTGAATCTTTTATTTTTCTTTTACGAATTCAATAGACCAGTAAAATTCAATATTTAACTGCAAGCTAGATAGAATATTTATAAAGAGTTAGAATAAAATTCCCAATAGTATCACTCTCTACAAAAATAATTCAGGACTTTATTTTTGCCAGACAATGGAATAAAATAAATTCAAAAAAACTATTATCTATATATGAGGGGTTCAGAGCACAAGTGAACCCTTTTCCACTTTTTACTCTTTTGGGAAAAAAGTTAAAGGTTTAAATTTAATTCCTCTTAAAATATGGAACATTTATTTATTTTACATCTCAGCAATCATTAAGAACTTAAATTATACTATTATCTAAGTACACATTTTAAATTTTATATTCAGATTTTTAGATTTTGATGATGTGGTGCTGTGTGAGGAAACTCGCGACAAATTCGAAAATTCCGTGGGCATCTGGAAGAATCGCCTTGCCCAATACGGTCTGCGTATTAAACCCACGCAAGACCGAATACATGCAGTACTTTCAACACACTGCAGATCAAGTTATACTTGATGGCCAGGCGCTCCCTAAATGTCGCAGTTTTCGCTATCTTGGTTCGAGGGTCGCTGATGATGGGGAACCAACGGATGAGATTGCCGGGCGTATAAATGCCAGTTGGCTTAAATGGCGAGAATGCACCGGAATCCTTTGCATGCCGATTTATTTGAAGTCGGCAATCTACCGGACGGTCGTATTCGATCGAGACATGGGCCTCCACGAAGAGAAGCGACTGATCGGCACTGCTTGTGATGGAGATGCGTATGGCCAGGTGGTCACTTGGTGTCACCAGACTTGACCGCATCCCAAACGATACCATCAGAGGCAGATTTAGCATTGCGCCAATCACTGACAAAATGCGCGAATGGCGTCTCCGCTGGTTTTGGACATATCGTACGCCAAGAGAGTAGTGGTGTGGCGAGGACGGCGTACGATATGGGGCTCCTCAACGCAGAGGAGCACCCAGGATGACTTGGCTTCACCTGGTCAGGAGAGATATGACCGAGCTTGGCCTGTCGGAGACAACAGCATTGGATAGGGGGGAGTGGAGAGGGAGGTAAGGTCTGCCGACCCCGCAGCGAGGGGAATAATAAGGGCGAGGACAGAAGAAGAAGATTCAGATTTTTTTTTTTTTTTTGCATTAAGGAACTGCTGCACTCTGGAGGATTAGTATTGAAATTCGGACATGGTTCATTATCACACCGGATAACTACCTATAATACATAAAATAGAAAAAAAAACTGAAAAAGTGCATCAGTAAAGTACTAGTACCTACTTTAACCGATTTTGTTCAAAAGCTTCGTGTCACGTCCCAGTGGGGTGCCTAACTTAAATATAAAATTTCAACCTCCTAGCACCTTTCGTTCTTGAGATATTTTGTTCCAGACAGACCACGTTCCAAAAACCACTTTTTGGGATTCAGGGAATAAATTGAGAGCATTCTAAGATACCCAATTCTTAAGGTTTAATATACCTATATGCATATATAAAATATAGGTATTATGATCATAAATATTTAAGTTTAAACTTATAATTCAACATTCAGTCCCTCTCCTCCGCAAACCCCATCCATAATGTATAATTTGAAGCCCATAGAAATCTGAGATTGTAACAGGCTCTCATTGTTTAAAATGTCTTTCATACGTTCGTCTTTGTTTAGGTGTGCTTACGTGTGAAATTACTTTTGGTTCATAGTAATTTCCGAATTATATAAATTAGTAATCAATATTTGAATGATGGATGGCTAGATAGATAATTAAGCTCAGTCATGGGGAAATATTTAAAATAAAATTCTTTCCTTTATCTAGGTATCCAGCAATAATCAAGATAATAAATCCTAGAATGTTGTCAAGAGAGAGGGGGTGAAATTTAAATACTAGTTTTGCCCCCTCCCCCTCTCTCTCCCAAAAAATGAAAATTCATATATATCCTCTGAATCCTAGGGCCTTAGGAGATCGCATAATTTTTTCCCGTTCATGAAAATAATTTTTCCCACCTTGTGTAGAATTTTGTTTTTGCGGAACCAAATTTATGCAAAGCCGCAATAAAACTCAAAAAGAGCCGCATGTGGCTCGCGAGCCGCCGTTGTTATAGATTTCAAATGAATATTTATTTAGGCTATAACTAAGAAGAATTGAAAGTGAGCAAAGAACAAACAGTCAACTCGCAAGGCGCTCCAAAATCCAACATATTTTAAGTTAGATGAATGAAAAAATCAAGTAAATTTAAAAAAAATCATTGTGTGGTTTATGAAACCACGATGCAAGTGAAACTTTTTTTTCGGATCGTAGGCTTTTAACTGAAAATTTTCAGAAAATTATTCAATTAAGGGTTTTAAAATCGCGTTTGTAATCTTAACTTAACCTATTAATTGGAGAATGGGAAATCAATAGAAGCATGTTAAAAACTGAGAACACTATTTATTTAGAAATTAAAGATTTGAATCATTTTAAATTATTTTAAAAATTATATTTTATCAATTTAAAAATTGAATAATTAAATCTCACAATTATTTTTTTATAACTCGTCACATATATTAAATTTCAACTTTCCTATTTTTGTCGTCACGGCTTGTAACGTCATGGCTTGTAGCGTCATGGCTTGTAACGCATCATGATGATAGAAGAGCGAAAAAATTTGAGGAGATCAAATAAAAGTTTCACTTTAAAAGAGCTAGCTAGATTAGTTTTTAAATATTTGTTTTAAAATTCCGTTTTTTAAATAAAACTTTTTCCATTCCTTTTGTTAAGAAAATATTCTTGAAGACAAATTGAATGATTAAATATTATGATTGTAAACAAAATAAATATCAAACGAAATAATTTTAACAAGTTATGGTTGGCTAAATTAAATCGAATCAAGGAATAAAATAAAATTAATTCAAGAAGTGGAAAATTAGCAGATAGGGGCAAGAAATACACAAAGTTTTTCCTTTGCTTTTTTTATCAAAGAAATTTATTAATTGGATTTCAATCTTTCAAATAAAAAAACAAAATTTAAATTTAAATTAAAAACCCTGAATTACATATAGAAATGGACAAAGAAATATGAAAATGACACATATATATTGCAATAATACGAAAGAGAAATTAGAGAAACTAGAAATGCATAATAAACAGTCTATTTATATTCATAGATTCCTCTATTGTCTTTCCACTCAGGTAATTTTTTATATTTATTTTCACTGTTGAATCATTTTTGTCTAAATTTATTCTTTTTTCACCCGCTAGTGCGTTATCTAATGGGGAAAATGCAGTTGCTTGTCGAATTGTTTGATTTCGGCCCCTCGATGAGATTCAGAGGGAAATGCTTTCTTTATAACATATGGGCCCTGTTATGCAATGGTGTGTCAAAGACCAAAAAATTAAAATTGAGTTAACACAGAATATTGTTTAAATGTTTAATTAATAGTATTTTTTATGAAATATGTCATAAAAAAATTTATATTTAATGTTACTTGACAATTGACATGAAAAATTACATGTAATCCAATGTAAACAAAAACTTTATTGTTGATTTTCTCAAAACTCGATATTTGGTCTTTGACACACCATTGATAACAGGGTTCATATAGGAATGCCTTAATTTCGAATAGTTTTAATGAATTTCGCTTTGGTTTTTTTTCTTTTTTTTTTTTTAAGTGAAACTTTTATTTGATCCTCTCAAATTTTTTCGCTCTTCGATCAGCATGTCGCGTTACAAGCCGTGACTAAGGCCATGACGCTACAAGTCATGACGTCACAAGCCGTGACGACAAAAATAGAAAAGTTGAATTTTAATATATATGACGAATTATAAAAAAATAATTGTGAGATTTAATTATTCAATTTTTAAATTGATAAAATATAATTTTTAAAATGATTCAAATCTTCAATTCTAAAAAAATGGGCAGCCCACCCACAGTCCCAGGAAGGCAGGGGAAGGGGGGGGGGGGGGGGGGGGGGGGGGGGGGGGGAAAAAAAAAAAAAAAAAACTAAATAAATATTGTTCTCAGTTTTTAACATGCGTCTATTGATTTCCCATTTTATTAAGTTAAGATTAAAAACGCGATTTTAATACTCTTAATTGAATAATTTTCAGTTAAACGCCTACGATCCGAAAAAAAAGTTTCACTTGCATCGTGGCTTCTTAAAACCACACAATGATGTTTTTTTTAGAAATGAGCTTATTCAGATATTCAGACTTATAATTTTAACTTATCTCCCCTCCAGGAACCTCTTTTACTTTCTCTTACCTATGTATATAAAGAGAGAAAATGGGGGGGGGGTTGGATAAAAGGAGCCGGGTGGAACTAGAAATAAGGATTAGTAAATTAGCTAGACGAAAAGAACTCAGGAGGAGGAGTTAGAGATAGGAAATAATGCAACTTCACGGGGTGCCGGCCTGATATTTCGATTTCAAAATAAATCCACAAAAGCATTGATGAGAAGCAAAAGAAGCAATAAAGTTAGTTGTTTAAAGAACAAAAAAGCCAAGGATTAAATCTGCTAGAAAAAAAGATTTCAAATCTATATTATTTGTTGATTGTCAAGTTGGTTAATTTTGTTTTGGTGTGTTGAGAAAACAGCCCGGAGAGTTTATTGTTCATCGCAACTTAATTTATTTATGCAAATATATTTCGAGCGATATAATGTCTCTTATCCTAAGTGCAACAAAGTAACTAGTTTGTTGATGCACTGATGATGAAAGGCGTTATATCGCACCAAATATTTGCATAAATAAATTAAGTAACTGTGGCCAACAAACACTTAATATTATTCTTAAGAACATTTAAAAATACATTTTCAATATAACGTTATTTTCTCAGGATAATAATTTAGAAATATTCAAATAAATAAACAAAACACATTTTTTTCCCGAGAAGAGGGCGTTGTGTGTCTTCAAAAGTAAGACAAAAAACAACACCTATTACGAAAATTTGCCAAGAGATGTCAGCATGGTAGCTAATCATTTAATGGATTTGGTTGATTTTCATTGATCTTTTAACAATAAATACTTTATAAATGTTATTATATATTATGTATCTTTTATAAAAGCATAAAAATATATAAATATAGGCCAGATATAGGCTAATACTATATCGGCTGTTAGACTAGCCTGCCATCTATTGCAAGAATGATGAACTAATTTGACAGTTGGTTTTTAAATAAATCATCTAAGCTTATTTTAAAAATTTCTTAATTAATATGTGATTAATAATAACAATAAATTCATTTTTAAATTTAAAAAAAATTAAAGATTATTGGGACAGATTGTTTTTTTGTATTTGCTTGATAACAAAAAAATTAATTACGATAATTTTTTAATAAGTCATTAAAAAAATTATAGCTCGATGTCCCAATAATCTCTTATGAATTTAATTCATTTAAAAAAAAGCCGCATTGAAAAATTCCTTATAATAATCTAGTTTTTTTTAAAGTACGTTTAGACGTGGCTCCTGAACGCCCTTAAATCTTTAGATTATAAGAGAAAAAAAAGATTTTACACTTTAATAAATTCATTAAAATATGAATTAAATCAGAGCGATTCGCAAATAAGAAGTGAATGTGTTCTTTTTGGCTCTATCATTGTTTGCAATCAAATATTTTTCTAAAGAAAATAAGAAACTTTTAGATCTGATCAATAAGAAAGCAATGGAGCTTAAATTTTTTCTATTGGCAAACACTCGGACCTCACTGATGCCAAGTCCTTTTGTTCCAAACTCTTATTGGTTATTATTTTTATTCTAGATTAAAGTTTTTGAAATTTCCTCCATAAATATTACACTCATTTAATTCTCAATGGTTCTTTAATAAGTTGAGAAAATTCAATTTTGTTATAATATTGACCTATCTTTTTTTATTTTCTCTTTTCCCATTTAATTCAAATCAAAAATATGTTGTTTTTTTTTATATAGATATTGTAATTTGTAATATTTAGGTATCAAACGTAAAATCGAAAAACATAAAATGACTATGTATGTGAAGTGATCAGCGTTTATTTGTATAGTACAAGTTATAAAAAAAAGACAATTCATCTTTTTGAACGATAAATATAAATAAAGATAAATATCGGAGATTTATTTTTCTCTTTTGCTAGTTTGTGTTTTTTTTTTTTTAAATCCTTCATTGACCAATTCGAATAGCTCAAATTTCAGCGTAAAAACAAAAGAATGTTAACAAAATTATTTTAACATAAAACTGAGAGAATTAAAAAAAAAAAAAAGGAAAAAAAAAGAGCCTCGGGCTTGGTGTAGTTGTAGCGCGCCTACCTTGTATACCAAGGGCCGCGGGTTCGGACCCCAAGTAGTCCGATGATTTTATTTAAGCCATTTGGATACCAAAAGGCTTAAAGGGGTCCAGGAGCGACGTCTAAACGTACTTTAAAAAAAAACTAGACTATTATAAGGAATTTTTCAATGCGGTTTTTTTTTTAATGAATTAATTCATAAGAGATTATTGGGACGTCGAGCTATAATTTTTTTAATGACTTATTAAAAAATTATCGTAATTAATTTTTTTGTTATCAAGCAAATACAAAAAAAAAAAAAACAATCTGCCCCAATAATCTTTAGTTTTTTTTTTTAAATTTAAAAATGAATTTATTGTTATTATTAATCACATATTAATTAAGAAATTTTTAAAATAAGCTTAGTATGATTTATTTAAAAAATCAACTGTCAAATTAGTTCAGCATTCTTGCAATAGATGGCAGGCTAGTCTAAAAGCCGATATAGTATTAGCCTATATCTGGCCTATATTTATATATTTTTATGCTTTTATAAAAGATACATAATATATAATAACATTTATAAAGTATTTATTGTTAAAAGATCAATGAAAATCAACCAAATGCATTAAATATTATTAGCTACCATTCTGACATCTCTTGGCAAATTTTTGAATTACTTGATTTTTTGGGCAGTCACACCAGATTTTCTTTCGAATTCGAAAAAAATATCAATATTAGTTTTCTACTTAGAGAAATGATAATATAATTTTCTATTCTTTAACCGAGCTGTTAAAAAAAAAAAAAACTTTTGAATAAATTGCCGCCTCTGAATTTGTCGCCTCTCTAGGCTGCAGCCTATTTAGAAATACAGCCCCATGTGGTATCCACTTTAAGACAAATAAACGATAAAAAACATTAGATGAAATCACAATTCAATAAAGCTACATAAAAATAATTCTAGTTCTATTGAATTTATTTAATGAAAAGCAAATGTTTTTATATATATTTAATTTCAAATTAAAAGCAGGTGCTTCAATAAAAAAAAATATCTCTTTTCATATAATTAATCAAGGTAAAATAATTTTAATAAATAATGCCATTAAAAGAAGCAGCGGCCTTTTCATAAAATTCCTCTCAAGAGGAATATTTCTATTTATTATATCATCTACTACTAACTTTCTCGATATAATGTAATTAAAACACAAACATATAATTAATGTATCACAAACTTTGTTGGTTTTATGTTTATATTTTAGACTAATTTAAATAAAAATAATTTGTGGCATTTCCAGAATGAATAGAATCAAGAGAGAAAGAGAGAGGGAGAGGGAAAGGGGGGAGGGGGCAGGAAAGGGTAGGTGGATGGGATCTCTTTACCTAACAAGTAGAATGTTAAATAAACGTAAATGCGGGTAGGAAGGGGAGGAAGTGATATCCATCCCTTTGGGCCATCTTTTGGGTCCTGTTTGCCTTCAAGTTGGCTTCAATCTTAATAAGAACACACCGCAAAGTTTTGTCAGACGACAAGTTTCTCACATAACAATAGCCCTTCGCTCCCCCCCCCCTTATCTTGTATTGATTATTGTTCAATTTAAGTTTAACAAGAAATTTACAAATAGATAAATTACACTACTCAGGCAAGAAAAAAAGCCCCGAGATAATTCAGATTCATATTCTTAAGTAAAATGACCTCCGTTCAGTGGCGGATCCAGAGGTGTTTCTCGGGGGGGAGGGGGGGGGAGTAATGTGGTGTGACTCGTCACACAGCACTCATTTTTTTTCTTAATTTCGGTAATTTAAAGGCGCATTCTGTTCTTGTTTGCCAATAATATATAAATCAAATTTTTAAGTATTAATTTTTAAAATTTTACATTAAAAATACATTTTTTTTTTTTTTCGAAAAAAAGTATTTTTTTTTTTCAAATCTCGAGGGGGGGATAACTACCCCCTTTACCCCCTCCCCTGTATCCGCCCTTGCCTCCGTTTCACCCGACCACGTACCGTTTTCGAGGGACGGCCCCCTACTTATTTCCACCCCTTTTCGTTAATCTTAAGGCCAAGAATTAAATTTCAAGGTATGAAAAAGAATATTTTGGCCTTAACATTTCTTCAGAAGGTCTAAAGAGGCGAAAAGTTAAAAAAAAACATGAACATTTGGTTCCAAGGGGGGGGATGTGGGGGAGGATTTTGTCCTTTAAATTGCAAAAAATCATTAAAAAATGATCGGTTTTTTCTGTTTTTTGAGATTATGGATCGTCGTTAACTTCTACTATTTTTCTGTTTTTTTTTTTTTTTTTTTTATTTTGTTTTTTTTTTCACTGCTTTTCTACATATTCCAGCTAAAAGACCCCCCCTCACCCTTCCTTAAATATCCCTCAGCAAAAAAAAAAATAAATAAATAAATAGGATAAAAAGTATGAGTGATTCCGAAGCCCGCGCAAGGAAATAGAAGCTTCACAGGTCCACGCTGCATAGTCGGTCGAATTCGCAAATATGCGGTAATAATTATCTTTTTTTTTGTTGGGGGGGGGGCGAATATTTACAAATTTAAAATTATATATACAAATTCTTTAAAGTTCTTCAATATTTGCGAATTTGACCAACTGTGCAGGGTAGAGCTGTGAATCTTTTTGCGAGGGCTTCGGAATCGCTTACACCTTTTTTTCGGCTACAGAAGCGATTTAAGGGTTATTTATTTATTATATACATTGTACCGATGGCAACCGGGGGGGGCGTTCCACACGCTGATTGCTCGGGGTCACCAATCCCGAACTTTCGCCGCGCTTGGCATCACTTAACCTCAACAGACTGTGGTGACTGTTGATCTTCTCCGTTGCCAGCCCCCCCCCCCCCGGCTCGCTTTATACTATATATATATATATTTTTTTTTTGTTAGGGGTGTTTAAGGAAGGATGAGGGAGGTCTGTTAGCTGGAATATGTAAAAAAGCAGTGAAAAAATTGCGGAAAAAAAAACAGAAAAAATCGATCATTTTTAATGATTTTTTTGCAATTTGAGGAACAAAATCCTCCCTCACCACCCTCCTTGGATCCAAATGCTCTTGTTTTTGATCTTTTTACGTCTCTAGACCTTCTGAAGAAATATTAAGGATAAAATATTTCTTTTCATCCTTCCAAATTTAATTCATTGGCCGATGATTTTATTTAAGCCATTTGGATACCAAATGGCTTAAATAGAAATGCCTGTACCCCCAATAGATATTATCATGAAATAATGGTTATCGTCAAAGTCTTATATGGCCTAAACTGCCAAAAAGACTGTGTGAATGTGTGTGTGAATGAGAAAAAAGTGTGAGTGTTAAAAAAAAAAGGTGAGGGTCCGCCGCCAGCTGGCGGGGGTTCCAGGGGGTGAAGCCCCCCGGCTAGTAAATATAAAAGTAATAAATAAATACGGTAGGCCTACATAGATTTTATCAATCCCACATATAAACGTTTACATACAGAATTAAAAAGCTAAAAATGATTTGGCATTCAAATATTAATCTGCTGGTGACCAAAAAGGCTTAGGTGTCAGGTCTGGTAACGTTTCATTCATGGGATATAATGCTTAAAATGAGAGTGACATCAGCGATAAAATGTATTGTGTTCAAATAACAAAAATGACTTTTTTTATAGACTTAATTAATTTAATTATAAACTTTTTTTTTTTTTAAAGATGAATAATGTGTATTTGAATTTTTTTTTAATTTATATTTTTAATTAAAAAAATATCGTTTATGAAAATATTTATCGAATGCCGGAAAAAATAATTTTGTGAATTTTATTATAAATTTATATATAATATATATATATATATATATGCGAAGATAAGTTTTCTCGGGTTGGAGTCGCGTGTGATGTGGAGATTTACTCTCTCGACGTTTCGGCTCTTTTGGAGCCATTTTCAAGAGTATGGAATTAGGTGGGAATTGTTGGGGTGGATTGCTTACGGGGTCGCAGTCTTGCTGGTCCCCAGACACTTGGATGCCTCAGAGGCTTGGTTTGGTCTCTGAGAGCAGGAGGAAAGGTTGAGTGTGTGTAATTGCGTTTGTGTTCGGTTTGGGTTGACTACGGGGCCTCAGTCTGCCTCCCCAAGTCGATGTGTTATTGGTTTGGTTAGTGGATGTGTTAGGAGATTGGGTTTGTTTCGAGATTTGGATTGGGTGTGTATGTGTGATCGTGTCTGTGTTTGATTTAGGTTGACTTTAACAATCTGCCTACTCCCCAGTCGATGTATTGCCGGATGTTTCCGAGGCTTGTGTTTGTCTTTGAGATGTGTTGGGTTGTGTGGTGGCGGTATGCGTGTTGATGGTCGAAGTGATTTGTGTTTTGGTTTGTCTTACTGCTGTGGCGCTCGAGGTCTTGAATGCTCGCTGACTATCTGACGACTGAGCCTTCTCGGTTGGGTTTGCTGCTTTTATACCTGAGTTAATTGGGGTACTAATGGTCATTCCTTTGTTGTTGCCTGACCCATTTTTAGAGCTAATTGGTTTCGGAGTGGTAATCCCTTTCTTTTTGAATCATAATGGACTTCTGCTTAATAGGTGGTGGAAGGGGACCCTTTGTTAGGTTTAATGACCTTGCTAATGGAGGTCCTCTTTGTTAGTAGTAATCCCTTTTTAATGTTAGTTTTGATAATTGATTGGTTAATTGGGTGTGTGTGGAATGCGAGGTGTTTGATCCTTGTCTTTGACCTGCCTGGGTGGTCTTTTTTCTCAGCGTTGGAATTAGAGGTTTCCATGTGGACGGGAAGTTAAGGGCATCGTCTCTTTTGTTTAGACATTCTGGCCTTTGTGGATTTCTATGGCTTCTCGTGTGATGCGGGTGTGGAAGTTGTCTATTGATTCTATTGTTTTGCTTTGGTCGAAGTTCATGGTATGGCCAGTTTCATTGTGGTGTTTAACGATGGCTGATTGCGGGTCGAGTTTCCTTAGTGCTATTTTGTGTTCATAAATTCTAAAATTGATTCGTCTGTTGGTTTGACCTATGTATGACCGGTGACATTCTGCACAAGGCATTTCATAGACTCCCGGGGGATTCATTCGGAATGGTGTCTTTCGGGTTTCTTATTAGGTTTGATAGTTTTTGGTGTGTGGTGAAAATGGGTTTTATGTCTTTCTTTTGAGAATGCGGCCAATTTTATCTGTTATGCCTTTTATGTATGGGAGGAATGCCTTGTGTGTGTTTGGATCTTCAAGTTCCCTTGTAGTTTGTGGGTTATGGTTTTATATATATAGAGAGAGAAAGTATTGAATTAATTATTTTATAATTCTACTTATTTAATGATAAATAAAAGATTTCCTTTAATTTTATTAAAAATCAACAGAACCAAAAGAAATGTTAAATAAAGGGAAGATTTCATCTTAAAAGAGAAAAGTTCTGATAATTTATTAATTAACTTAATAAACAAATCAGATATCATCTTAAAAGAGAAACGTTCTGATAATTTATTAATTAATTTAAGAAAAAAAATGAAAGATTAGAATAAACGTTGTTTACCTTGCATAAATGTCAGCTGGGAATTTTTTTTTTCTCCTAATTGCCGGGTGAAAATATTGATAGATAAAGTTGGATGACCTCATCACTATAAAAATAAATAAATATTTAATTGCTAGACATAATATTTAATTTTTTTATTAAAACATACCTTTAGTAATTTTATTCGAGCTTGATCATCTAGTCAAAGTGTGTCAAAGGGAACCCGATGATGTTCAAAAAATGGAAATCACAGATTGAATTGACATTTTCACAAATAATCAATCATTCCATTAGTTTTTAATAAATATTTTCATGATTGTAGAGCACAGAAGAAAATGGAAATAATTTTTCTCCCATGTGTAAAATAAAACTTGTAGCTTTTTAATCAGTTGATTTGTTTCAAAGAATATCTGAAATAAAAAATTATTGTATTAATTAAAATAATAATTTGATAAAAAAAATAAATATTCACTTTACATGTAAAAAATTAGTAGGTTAGAACTGTCAAATTTTGTCATCACACAATTGCAATTCAACCTCAAATCCGATTTAGAAAGTTTTATAATCATTTTGAAGCTTGTTTAATATAGAATAAATATAAATAATCAGTTTAAGATAAAATGATTTGCATAATATGAATATATTAAGATTAAATATTCACATGCCTTTGTCTTATAATAATTTGGAGGCAATCTGAGACGTAGATAAAAAGACATCACAGAGATGCTCATATAAGTAAAGACAAAGAGAATAAAAAGGGAGGCAAAGAGATATATTTTTTTTTTACTTTCTCTTACCTCTATATATGTTAATATATATTATGGACCCTGTCAAGCGCCAAAAAATTAAAATTTGAGTTAAGCACGGAATATTTTTTCAAATGCTATAATTAATAGTATTTTTTATGAAATATGTCCTAAAAAAATTTATATTTAATGTTACTTGCACAATTGACAAAAAAAAAAAAAAAATGATATATAATCTAATCAAAACAATGTAAATCAGAAAAACTTTAATGTTAATTTTCTCAAATCTCACAATCAGTACCTGGCGCTTGACACACTAATGCGTAACAAGGTCCATATAGCCCTCGGGGCTTGGTGTAGGGGTTAGAGTGCTAACCTCGTATACCGAACGTCGCGGGTTCGGACCCCAGGCAGTCCGATGATTTTATTTAAGGCATTTGGATACCAAATGGCTTAAATAAGAATGCCTGGACCCCAAATAATATATATTCATAACGGTTATCGTCAAAAGTCTTAAATGGCCTGAGTTGCCGAAAAGACTGTGTGAATGTGTGGGTGCGATGTGAGTGTGAATGAGAAAAAAGTGTGAATGTTTTTTTTGTAAAAAAAAAGGTCCATATAGAGAGAAAGTATTGGATTCATGTCAAAAATTCGATGTCGAAATTTTGATGGATATACACGTTTTGAGGTCCCCTGAATATAAAAAAGTGATTTTCTCAACATGGTCTGTCTGTCTGTGTTCAATTTTAAGCATAAAGGAATTGAGCACCTCTTTCGTCGCCTTAATCCCGCGTTGCCGGGTCGGCGGAGGGGGTTTTTGCTACCGGAAGGAATACAACAGGCCGGCCCGTCGCACGGTCTGACGCCTGTTGAAAATATAGAAGGCAAGAGACTGACATGCAAAGAAAAGAAGTACTGCCAGTCCCAGCTAGGGCAGTTCGTGGTCGCCTTCCACGTACCCACAAGATGTGGGCCCCTGAGCAATATAAAGGAATTGAGCTACGAAGTTGAAATTTTATAATTTAGTTAGGCATCTCCTTGATATGTGACACAAATTCCACCAAAGAGTACTAGTACTTTACTGGTGTACTTTTTAAGATTTTTTTCGATTTTCTCAAAATAGGCTCTAACGATTTTGATTAAAATTCAAAAATTAAACGAAACTTTTAGTTTAGTCCAGTAAATTAACAATTGAAAACTCTACTGGTTTGAGTTTTCAATTCAAAAATTAATTATTTTTTAGATGCTCTTTAAAATGTATATTTTGCATCTCAATCTGCAAAAAGTTTTTTCAAGCAAAGTAAACCTCTGGTTGTACGGCTTCTATGTATATTTTCAGTTTGCTCTCAAAATTGTTTGAAGACCACTTTACTCTTGTATTTCTTCTTGTTAGGAGAAATGATTGGCATGGTAACAAAATATAAATATTTTTCCATGTTTATAAATTTTCCATCTTGAATTTTAATGTTGGCGAAAACTAAATATATGTCAACCCAAAAAATCTGTGACAAGCACAGAACACAACTTTCTCTTGCCAAATGTACAGTGAGTGGACAGGAGCGTAACTAGCCTTTGAGGGCGGAGGGGGCAAAGCTCAACCAGAGCGCCGTTTTTTAAGTTGTAATATAGTTTAAAAGAAAACTTTAATTTTTTGGACAATATATAGAAAGAATATGATAAAATCACCGTCCCTGGGCTATATCTTAAATGCCCTAGGGCGCCTATGTCGGTATCGAGGGGCGCCAAAGTCTTGATGTGCCTGGGGGGGAGGGGGCGAGCGCGCCCCTTCGCCCCCACCTAGGTACGCTACTGTGAGTGGACAATATTAAGTCCCACCCATGCGTTTTCTACTTGTGATTATTTCATTGTTTTTAAAAAATATATATTTTTTAATGGAAACTTTCATGGTTTAAATCTAGAAAATTTCCAATGAATATTTTCATTTTCTTTTATAAAAACAATGAAATAATCACAAGCAGAAAACTCATGGGTGGGATATTGTCCCTCACTGTACCAGTGACACCAGATTTTTTTTTCCCTCGAAATAAGCCTTCTATTTTTTAATATCTTATAAGTTAGACATCTTTGTTCCTCTCCTGGATAGATTACCGTCTTTAGGGGGGGGGGGGAGGGGTTTTTTTTTTCCCCCCTCTAAAAAAAAAAAAAAATTGGTTTTTTCTCGAAAGTGGGAAATTTTTTTTCCCCCCCGACCAATTGTTTGCCCGCGGCGGATTTTTTTTTTTTTGGCGAAAAAAAATTTTTTTCCCGCAAAAAAAATATTTTTTTTTTTTTTAAGGCCCCCTTTTTTTGCCAAAACTTTTTTTTTTTTGGACCAAAATTTGGTTTGGGTGCGCGGGCCATTTTTTTTTTTTCCCCAAATTTTTTTTTTTTCCCCAAAAAATATGTTTTTTTTTTTTTTACAAAAAAAAAAAATTTTTTTTTTTTTTGGGTTGGGGGTTTTTTTTCGGGTATTTTTTTTTAATTTTTTTTTGGGTTTGTTGGTTTTCCGGCGGCTACCGTCATTCTCTCTCTTGGGCTCCCCTGGCGTACTTGCAGTACATCAGCTTCGCACCCTACATTTATCTATTTGTCTGTGAAGGTTGAATAATCCACTCAACACTTCTTCTCTTGTGAATTTGGTGACACAATTCATCGCCCTGCTGTTCCGTTCTAAATTAATAGCGTAAAGAGATTTCATCCATCTCAACGTGGACAGCTTTCGGACATCGTCTTCCACCGATGAGTAGAAATTCATTCAATATATTTCTTTCTACCTCTCTTTTGTTTTCTTTTCTATTAATAACAGTGTTTGAGACTTTTTCTGTCTTAACACCACCCCTGATTTAAATCCTTAAAACTGAAGATTAAATCTTTGTAATTGTATATATACCTAGTAGTAGAACTCTAGCTCTTATGGATGAAGAGTTTTTCGAGTCACAGGGGTCCACGACGTGGTTGCTGGGGGTCCGTGAAACATTAGTTTATTATTGATCCAAAAATTCAAATATCCATATAGGCCTACACCAGGAAATTCATACTGTTTCAAAAATCAAGCTTGAAGGGTGATATAAAATGGTTATAGTCAGAAAGGGGTCCGCGAGAAAAATAAAACGTTTACAAGGGCAGTGGTTTCCAAACTTTATGTTACCACGCCTCCCTTAAAAATATTTAATATTATGACGCCTCCCCCCCCTCCCATTTTATAAAATAATACAAAAACAAAAATTTTTAATGCTAAAAAATATAAATTTATATAAAAATATTTTTTTTATTTATTCTTATTTATATTAAAACTAGCAATCATTTGGAAAATTGGTCCTGGTGGCCAATATTCGCCCCTCCCCTTAGACTAGTCCGCGCCTCACAGTCAAGGGCGGATCCAGACCATGATATCATGGATCCAGACGTGTTTCTCGGGGGGGGGGGGGGTAATCTGGTGTGACTCGTCGCACAGCACACTATTTTTTTTTAATTTCGGTAATTTAAAAGCGCATTCTGTACTTGTTTGCCAGAATATAAATACACATCAAATTTTTAAGTATTAATTTTTAAAATTTTACATTCAAAATAAATTTTTTTGCGAAAAAAAGGTATTTTTTTCGAATCTCGGGGGGGGTAATTACCCCCTTTACCCCCCTTGTATCCGCCCTTGCTCACAGTTTGGAAAACGCTGGTATAAGGGTATTTTATGGCTGGTGGAATTTGTATCATGAATGAAAGTTAGAAGAAAACGCAACCAGAATTTTTTCTTTAAAGATATATTTTAACAGCTTACGTTTCGGCCTTGGTCAAAGCCACCCTCGGATGACCACTAACAACTCCGAGGATGGCTTTGACCAAAGCGGAAACGTCAGATGTTAAAATATATTTTTAAAGAAAAATTCTGATTGCGTGTTCTTCTAACTTTCATTCCTGAAGAAAAATATTTTTCTCAAATCTTATTTTCACGCCCTAGGGTGGGGGGGGGGGGTGCCTAACTTAAATATAAAATTTCAACCTCCTAGCTCAATTCCTTCATGCTTTAAATTGAACGCAAACAGATACACAGACAGAACATGTCGCGAAAACCATTTTTTTGGATCCAGGGGACCTCAAAACGTGTATATCCATCAAAGTCTCGACATCGAATTTTTGACATGAATCCAATACCGGTACTTTCTCTCTATATATATGTATATTAACTTATACATATAGGTAAGAGAAAGTAAAAATTCAAATCCGAATTGAGATTAGTTCTATATACAAAAAGATGCGGAAACTCACCCCAGTAAAATTCTAAGTGGAATCATATCTTACTTTTCTACCTAATGAAAAAAATCCCTACAAAATTCTGCAAGAGATTCGATGGGTTCCTAAGTTACCCTGTGTTATTATTATCTGTTTATGAGAGTTTCGAAATTCTCAAAAATTAATTACGCCCCAGTAATAAGAAATTTTAGAATGACATTAAAATGTTTCTATCCGACTATAATATTTGCTAAATATTGAATATAAATTTTAACTCAAACGGAATATACTTATTTTTTAGTAAAAGTATTAAAAAACATTAATATCTTTGTGCATTATAGGGGATGGGGCATTAACCCCCCTGGTTAATGCCTTCATACCTCCCCCGACCCCTTTAAGGAAATGCGAGCCTTCACCGCGAAATTACTCTCAAAATAATTTGAATACATTTATAAATAATTATTTTAATTTTTTATTTTATTTTGAAATTATTTTATTTTAATTTTCAACCCTTAATCCACCCCTGTGTAAAAGTATATTAAGGAAATTTGATTAACAAAAATATATGTGTGTGTGTGTGTGTGAGTGTGAATGAGAAAAAAAGGTGTTTAAAAAAAAAAGATAAAAAATAAAAAACTAATTTTTTTTTTTCAATGACACCTACACTCCCCCTCCCCCTTTCAATTCTCCCTCTACCCTTAGTGAAATACAAAATATTTAATTTCATAATCAATGGAATCGTTTTTAGCAGTCAAATTATTTGTTTCTATCATTTTTTTTTCAACGATAAAATGCATAATATTTACCTTTAATAAGACACTCAAGAGGGTGTGCTGGTTGACGGTGAGGTCAGGGTGGGTTACACTATATTAATTATTCACTTTGATTCACTTTAAACACAAAAAAGAGAGAAGCGCCTACGAGCAGGCATCGCGCTGGACTGAACGAGAACCTCGACTCTCTCTCTCTGCATAGGAATAAATAAATGAAAATAACAATTCCCTTTTTATTAAAAGTAAAAAAAATACCTTTTGCTCTAATCTAACTATATTTAGATATGGAAAAGAATGTCAACAAGTGATTTGGAATATTCCAAGGCCTTTCTTAAATAATCAACCCATCATCCCCCCACCCCCCTAATCAAAATAATAATCAACACTATTTTTTGAATGTTTTCTATTTATTTGGCTTCGATTTAGCTAAAATAAATTTAAAAAACATTTTTTTCAATTTTTCAACCCTTTATCCAATCCTAATAAATAAAATAATTAACAATGCTAACTATCGCCTTCGGGGAGCTTCGTGTCTAGTCAGAAAAAAATTAAAACCCTGAAAAACTTCCCTGGATCCGCCTTTGGGTTTTACACATAGTATCATTTTCTAGAATGAATCTTACTTTAGGCCAGTGGTTTCCTTTATGTTACAACGCCTCCCTTAAAAATATTTAATCGTATGACGCCCCACCCCCCACATACATTTAATAAAATAATACAAAAACAAAAAAATTCTAAAAATATAAATTTAGGCCCTATATAAAAATATTTTTTTTATTTATTCATATTTATTATTTTAATTAAAAACTCCGTCCCAGAATCTTCTAAATTATTTCATTATTTTATTTATAAAACTTGCAATCATTTGGAAAATTGATCTTGGGTGGCCAATATTCGCGCCTCTCAGCTAGTATTATAATAATATTTAACAAAAAATATATTTTTGAAAGGTTTTGTGACCTATTTAATATTAAATCTTACTCAAAGATAAATCCTTTTTCAACATATTTAATAAACCTAAGTGTTAGACTAAGTTGATTCCAGGTAAAGTCGTCTCTCATGCTATAATACAATATTTTTTTTTACTAAAGAAATTGTGGATGAAATAAAATTTCAATCCGTTTAAGAATATAAAGAAATGGGTCAAAAGAGAATTTATTCACTTTAATCCCCCATCTCAAATAAATAACTTTAAAGGAATATGGAATATTTTTTTATAAAATTTGTTCTTGTTTATTATAACCAGGTGTTTATAAAAAAAAAAGATAACAGTTCTTTATGCATATAAGTATGTAATATTATTTTAATTCCCTTTGCGGCTTCTCAGGCCTTTAGGGGTTATATTCAGGGTCGCAAACAGAGAGGGGGGCTATATCCTCGAGGGGGTCCGGGCCCAAATTTCAATAAAAAAAATCATTTTCTTCAAATTTTATTTTGAGGGGGCTCGGGGGGCCTTAAGATCAAATCTTAAAATTATATGAGGGATAATTGTTAACGCTGGAGGTATTTTCAGGCCGAACTAATATGAACTGAAAAAGAGGCCAAATTGGGGAATTTTACTCTTTAGATGCCCCATAATAAAATTAATATAATATTTTTTTAATTTAAAATGCTTATAAATCAAGCTATTAATAAGTTTGATAATATTTTTCATCTCAGGATAGCTAAAAACACAGATTTCAGTGCCTAATTTTTTAAAAATTTTTCATACCCCCCAGACCACCCGGAAGTCATCTGTCCGGATCTGGCCTCGATAAATTATGATAACCCTCTGTTTAGGGAATTTTGACAAATATTTAAATAGCTTTTTTTATTTAACCTTCATACGGTCTTCGTTTTAACCCTACACAAGAAGTCTTTGGGGTCATATAGACCCCAAGCTTTATTCTCATTATATTACATTGAAGGAACCTTTTTTCACAATATTAAATTATTACATATTATTTGAATAATAAACATTGGGAAAAACGGCCAGCAATAAATATAATAATAAAATAATTATAGAAGGGCTTTAAATACTAACGGGGTCATATAGATCCCAAGAACGGATGTGTAACAATTTCTATAGTGCCCTAAATAAACTAATTTAAAAATTCTAATTGTGAAATTCATATTTAGAACG
>JAKCPI010021751.1:0-41506 GCA_023213315.1 Euborellia annulipes
AAAAAGTGGTTTTCGGGACATGGTCTATCTCTCTGTGTGTGTGTGTGTGTGTGTGTCTGGGTTCAATTTAAAGCCTGAAGGAATTGAACTACGAGGTTGAAATTTTATATTTAAGTTAAATACCTCCCGGGACCGGAAAAATAAGCTTTTAATCAAAATCGGCCAAAAAGTACTAGTACTTTACTGATGTAGTTTTTCAGTTGTTTTTTTTTTCGATTTTCTCAAAATTCGCTTCAACAATTTTGATTAAAATTCAAAAATCAATTATTTTTTAGATTCTCTTTAAAATGTATATTTTCATTTTGCCATTGAAATATTCTGAAGACCACTTTACTCTTGTATTTCATAGAAAGATAGGAGAAATGGTTGCCATGGTAACATAGTATATGTTCCCAATCTTATAAATTTTACATCTTGAAATTCGAATGTACCTTACTGTCGGAAACTAATTATATGTCGACACAAAAAAATCTAGTGCCACCAGTCACATCAGATTTTTTATTCCCATAATCTCGACGTTTCGGGTGTTTTGTCTTAATTTCCTACTCCCTCCTCCACATCTTCTATCAAAGGAAGGAGGAGTTAAAATTATCCGTTTATTATTGCTAAGAGATGGCATTAAGATCGCGCCTGCTCTGTTTTGTCTGTCAACCATTTCTTCTATCTTTCCTCTGAAGAACAAGAGTAAAGTGGTCTTCAGAAGATTTCAACGGCAAAATGAGAATATACATTTTAAGGAGCATCTAAAAAATAGTTGATTTATGAAATTTAAAAAAAAATCCTTGGAGTGAATTTTGAGAAAATAGAAAAAAAACTGAAAATGTGCATCAGTAAAGTAATACTTTTGGCCGATTTTGTTCAAAAGCTTCCTGTCACGTGCCAAGAAGGGACGTCACTTAAATATAAAATTTCCCTTCTAGCTCTTTTCTTTCTAGAGATATTTTATTCACAGACAGACAGACCATGTCGAGATACCACTTTTTTTCGACTCAAAAGGACCTCAAAACGTGTCCATATCCATCAAAATCTCGATATCGAATTTTTGACATGAATCCAATACTTTCTCTCTATAAATATTAACATACAGTATGTAGGTAAGAGAAAGTAATATCAAAGCATCGATGATGGTTCAAACCCGAACTGAGACGTTAGCTAGTGGATTAGAAATTTTTACAAAATTTAATGAAATAATATTAGCTTCATTCTTCTGTGAGATTTTATTTAATTAGGAGTTCAAAGAATAAGGCCACATGCTTCTTTTTATCTTCTATAATCACCATCTCATATACTCCCGTTTATTTATTGTTGAGAATGAATTAGTTAATGTTCCCTACTTAAGGGATTATTACTTTTATTTTGTAACATTTAATTGTTTATGTTGTTGTATAGGAATTTAATTTTTCCTCTTATTAAACTCTTCTCTACTTTTTATGTATATTTTATAAATCATGAAGGGGGAAGTAATTAGTTACGCTTTTGTTAATTATTTTCAATTAAACTTTAAAGGGAGATCCTCAATCTTCTTCTAAAGTTCCCGATGCTTAAAGATGACATATTCAAGTGTTTTAGTGTGTGTGAGTGTTGGACGCAATTAACCGTGCAGCTGTCCTGAATGCATGGGTGTGAGTGTGTGGTGTAACGATTAACACAGCAGGATCCCGAGGGATATTTAGGGAGCGGCGGAGGCGGAGGCGACGTCCCTTCCCTTCCCTGTTTGCATACACATTCGTTTGAATCATTCGTCGTCGACGACGTCCCCACTTCAAAGATATTACATTTCAAAAACTAAACAGTTATATGCTTATATACTATGTGTAATATGTATGTCTGGATGTTTATTTGGTAACACATATACACACATATAAAAAAAATTTCCTTAAATAAAATTGAAATTTTCGACAATTCTTCGATTGGAGAGTTAACAGAAATTATTAATATAAAAAATATTTAATAAATTATTAATAAAAATACCTAAATATTTAATTAGTTCTTAAATAGCTTACTTATGGGCAAAAAGAGTCTCTAAATTTATATTTCAAACAACTTTTATTGAATTTTGCATGGATATATTCATTCGAAATCGCGATTAATGAAGGACGATGGCAGTCAGGAAGAAGTAGTATCTACATAAACTAAAACTACAACGTTTCGGTTCAAATTTATTTGACCATCATCAGGTATTAGGGTGTTGTCATATATTAATATATTGATATTATAAGTGTATATTTCATAAAATGTTGATAAAGACTTGAAAAAATTTAAAAATTATAATTATGAAGAATATGGCTGTTTCATTTAATTGTTATATGGATAGCGGACATATGGACATACGTGGATATATGGACGTGACTGCCGTCCGAAACGGGGATAATCAAATAAAAAAAATGTGATAGAAATTGATTGTGTTTTTTTTTTTTTTGGCTGCCATTGTTATCCATATAATTTGCTCAGGGGGGGGGGGGGGGAAAAATATAAATCTTGCTAACAGGCAATCCCCAAATTTGAGGAGAAACGTCGTAATGTGATTGATGTAGAAACTAGGGCTGCGCAAAATAATCGATTAATAGATTATTCAGCGATTATTTCCTTAAAAATAATGATTTTCGATTATTTTCACAATCGATTATTGGGGGAAAAAATTTAGTTTTCGAAAAAATAGGCGGAAAAATTTTGTTTTGCCAAAAAAAAAAAAGGTAAAATGATTTTCACAGGAGGGGAAAAAATGTTCCGCAGGGCGGCAAAAATTTCGCTTTCCTAAAAAAAAAGGTAAAATGATTTTCACGGAAGGGAAAAAAATTTTGCTAGAAAAAAAGGTATAATCGATTATTTTTTCGTCTGTCGGACCCAATAATCGATTAATCGAAATAATCGATAATCGATTTTTTTCATAATCGAACACCCCTAGTAGAGACTACTTCTTCCTGTCTGTCACCTCCTTCATTAATCGCAATGTCAATCACAGTCACTTCCACACCGGAGAAATTTATTAAAAATTTTCAATAGAATTAATTATTAATTTTTTTAAATTTACAGTAGAAAAACAAAAAAGAACTGTGATAGTTCAGGACAAGCTTTCTGATTGGCACTAGAACAGGCGCTATCTTAACGTATCTTTTGTAATAATAATAAGTGAACAGCTTTAAGTTGTTCATACTTCCCTTTAAATTTATACCAGTATGATTATAAAAAAATCTAGTTTGTAATTAATACCTAACAATTAATCAACATTTTATTGTGATTGAGATTTATTGTGTCCCATTATTATTTTTTTTTTTCGATTTTGAAAATTTGCTTAAAAAAATTCTTATCCAAATTA
Organism: Euborellia annulipes; assembly: GCA_023213315.1. Classification (NCBI taxonomy): domain Eukaryota; kingdom Metazoa; phylum Arthropoda; class Insecta; order Dermaptera; family Anisolabididae; genus Euborellia; species Euborellia annulipes. The sequence goes on from JAKCPI010021751.1 coordinate 3,317, forward strand.
TTGGACACCCACTTTTCTCTTGTGTATTTTCAGTTTTTTTTACGATTTTCTAATTGATGTAAATAAAGTATTTTTTGAGTTTTTGAGTTATTTTTATTATCCACACGATCTTTATTTTCATTTAATCTGGATAATGTATAATACTTCTAATTATCTCTGTAACCTTGCCCTTATATTAAGATCGATTTCAAAGATCAAGCAAGGTCAGAAAGTAATAAACGCCAAACAATGAAGATAATTGTTGGGTAAATTTCTTGATATTTCAGGGGTAAAATCAATCCTTCCTCTTCCGAACAAATTGAAGAATCCATATATTTTGTTAAGGTGCAAAAAGAATGTTTGGAATTGCTGGTTAAAAATGTGATGGTTTCCGTTTATTTATTTATTTATTTCACGTCGAGGGAGGGGGGGGGGAGTTGGCTAGCCAGCGGCTTCTCTTCCCTCCCACCCAAAAAAAGGGAAGCTAGCTTTCGCTTTTGTTGTTCACTTTACGAGGGTCCAGCCCGGCAGGCGTGCAAATTACCGGAAAGACAAAACGTGCAGAAAATGAAGCGCAGGAGCACACAGCATCCCTTTGTACCCCGGAGATCCCAGGGGGGTGATCCCTCCTCTCTCTCCCTACATTGGGTTTGGGGTAGAGAGAGAACCAGAGAGAGAGAGAGGAGATTCCGACTTGGTCATGTCAAACAATCTTATCTCAAATATCTTTATTATAAGTTCTAGTTTGATGTCTTTGCACATCATCTCTTTTATTACCGTTGCTTATAAAAAAAAAAAAAAAAATATATATATATAATATAACAAAAACAACAAAAGATGTCTAAAATTTAATTTCAAAATAAAATCAAAGAGAAAAATGAATAATTATTTTTTTCTTTGATAATAAAAAAAATTTTCATTATTTTTTTTTTTTGATTGACCTTAAATAGGGACTAAAGAAGTTCATATATTATATATTCAATATTTATTAATTCAAATTCCCCACAAAAGTTAGGGTGCGCCGCCGGGAGTCGAACTACTGATCCACTAATTTGTGGTGGATCGACTCACGGTGACACACCAACCATAACTTTTGTCGGGAATTTGAATTAAATAATATTGAATTATATAAAATTCCTTCGCGGCATTCATACGCGATGTATATAATATCTTAAATATTTCTTATTTATTACTTAATTTAATTAATTTAATTTGAGGACTACTAAAGAAGTTCGTCTATTTTGTTAAGAGATGCCATTAATGTCGGATATACACGTTTTGAGGTCCCCTGAATCCAAAAAAGTGGTTTTCGTGACATGGTCTGACTGTCAGTCGTCTCTCTCTCTCTCTCTGTGTGTGTGTGTGTGTGTGTGTCTTTGAACAAAATATATCAAGAATGAAAAGAGCTAGGAGGTTGAAATTTTATATTTAAGTTAGGCACCCCCCCCCCCCCTGGGACGTGAGACGAAGCTTTTGAACAAAATTGGCCAAAGAGTACTAGTACTTTACTGATGCACTTTTTCAATTTTCTCAAAATTCGCTCCAACGATTTTTTTTTTTTTAATTCAAAAATGAATTATTTTTTAGATTCTCTATAAAATGTATATTCTCATTTTGTCATTGAAATCTTCTGAAGACCACTTTACTCTTGTACTCCATAGAAAAGATAGGAGAAATGGTTGCCATGGTAACAAAATATAAATATTTTCCCATACTTAGTAAAGTTTACACTCACATTCAAATATTCCCTACTGTCTTCGGGAACTAAAGACATGTCGACAACAAAAATTGATCTGGTGTGACAAGCACAGGTACACAGGACTTTCGATTACCGAACCGAGGTAAGAGAAGTGGTGCTGTGGACGTCACACCAAATTTTACATCTTGAAAATCGAATGTACCGTACTGTCAGAAACTAATTACATGTCGTCACAAAAAATCTGGTGTGACAAGCACAGTACACAACTTTCGATTACCGAAGGTAAGAGGTTGTGTGCGCCACACCCAGATTTTTTAAATTTCTATTAAGAAAATTATCAATTAGAGGTAAAGATTCAATTAAGAAAATTTCTACTGAATAAATAAACAATACTTTCTCTCTCCATAGAGCCTATAGGGTAAGAGAAAGTAAAAATCAAAAAAAATCAAAAAATTCAATAAAACATTAAAGTTACATGCTCTTAAAATAATTTTTTCGATTTACTTAATTAAACGACAAAGAAAAATTTTGCTATTATTTATTTGTATTTAATAAATTAACAAGTTATAAATGCAAATTCACAAGACCTACAGGGGATTGTCACCTGTTGATTTTGATTTTGACCGAGAGAAGAGGAGAGATGTTCGCTTTACTTTTAAGAAATTGATTTATTAAATAATATTATGCAAATGAATTCACACATAGTTTTGGCTATGGGTCTGTGGCCTCTGACCTTTTCGTTAATTATAAACACACAAACGAGTGAAATTCCTCACGTTCTCAACGGAAGCATCTTCTTCTTCGCTTGTCTAATTAAAAGCAAACATTTTTTTCTTCTTCTAACCAGCAATGTCTGTCTACAGGTGCTTTTTATTTCTATTATTTTAGGGTTCTATTTTGTCATTAATTTTTATTGAGCTAGAAGTCTGTTTTCCCCTCTTCAAGAAATTTCCAAATTATCAGATTGGTGAAATAAGAAAAAGTAAAGTTCTTTTAACGTTAGGCTGAATCAGTTTCCGTTTCCGAATTCATTTAGCAAGATGGATTTAGATTAATTTATCATAGCTCTTTATGTGTTTTTTCAAAAACACAAAAATGATAAATTCCATTGTCAAAGAGAAAACAATGAAAAAAAATCAAAAAATCCACAAAAAAGTCTTACTAATCTAGGCTAATAGGGGACCGGCTGTTAGATTAGCCTGCCATCTTTTGCAAGAGTGCTGAACTATTTGACACATAATTTTTAAATATATCTACTAAGCTTATTTTAAAATTTTCTTAATTATTATGTGTTTAATAATGACAATAAATTCATTTTTAAATTTTAAAAAAATTAAAGATTATTGGGACAGATTGTTTTTTTTTTTTGTATTTGCTTGATAACAAAAAAATTAATTTCCTTAATCTTTTAATAAGTCATTATAAAAATTATAACTTTCTGTTCCAATAATCCCTTATGAATAAAACTCATTAAAAAAAACGCATTGAAAAATTCCTGTATAATAGTCTAGTTTCTTTTTTGAAGTTACGTTTAGACGCTGTTCCTACACCGCCTTAACAAATTTTATTATACAAAGATTTTAACAGAATAAGAAATCTCGCCTGGGGAAGTAAAAAGCCTTCTGCAACCCAAAAGGAAAATAACCTCAATGGTATTCTCACCAATATTTATTATTATGATATTATCATATTCAAGATTATTGTTCTAGTAAAATAATCGAGTTGATATTTACACCTCCATTAATGTTATCTCTCTCTCTTTCTCTGTATGTGTTGTATCTTGAAGCAATCCAATTAGATATGATCCGTTATTTTTGTTCCAGTCCAGGACAATAGGGCGTGTATAAACATAAACAAACATGTGTTTGGGACTAACGAGGTGGCAGTCAGTACAAGGTAGAGGCGCTAACAAGCGGCTATTGTCCGTGGGGTTAATTAAACGACCCTCTCCTCTCTCTCTTGTTGGTCTTATCAGTAGACCAATTTGTTCCCGCAACACCAACCATCCCTTCCCAGTCTAGGGTGGCTCTTATCATAGAACAACAACGAGGGTTTCACTTCTACCGAAAACATTCCATATTTATTTCAGAAAACATTTTTAATTCTAAAAAGTATGTAGATTTTCGAAAGCAAATAATTATAATCTAAACCTGAGTCCGAAACGTCAAATCTAAGTTTTATTATAATTTGTTTGCAATAGGCCTATTCATTACAACAACATAGCCTATTACTTTATAAACAAATCAAGGACTATTTTTGATTGCAAAATAAATTTGTGTGGTACTATGAAAAACTGGAAGGGTCTGCATGTATGGCCTCAGATGCCAAGAAATTTAATAAAATTTTGAAAAACAGCAATGTAATGGTAGAAGTATTACTTTCTCTTATAATAGAGAGAAAGTATTGAGATCATGTCAAAAATTCGAGGTCGAGATTTTGATGAATATAGATGTTTTGAGTCCAAAAAAGTGGGTCCCGCAAATTGGTCTGTCTGTCTGTGTGTAACGATTTTAACGCATGAATAAATTGAGCTACCGGATTGAAATTTTATATTCAAGTTAGGTACCTTTACCGCACACTCAAAATAAGCTTTTCAACAAAATCGGCCAAAAAGAACTACTTTACTGATGTACTTTTTTAGTTTTTTTCGATTTCTTCAAAATTCGTTACGATTTTGATTAAAATTTAAAAATCAATTATTTTTTACATTTTCTTTAAAATATATATTCTCATTTTACCCTTGAAATCTTTTGAAGCACACTTTACTCTTGTACTTCATGGGAAAGATAGGGCCAAGGCCTGCTTATTTTTATATTAAAATAGTGAATATAAGCTTAATCAATTCATTCACAAAGGGACAAGTTGACAAGTGGGGAAAAAAATGTAATAAAATAAATCATTTGAATTAAAAGACTTCTAACAAGTCAAAAAATAAGTCTTGTGAAATTTAATTAGGGCCTCCTAGTTGGTTGGCCCAAAGGAGAAATTTCGCTCCTTTGGGGATTCAATAAAAATAATTGAGAGAGAGAGAAAAGTCGCCAGATGTTCACACACTGGGGTTATGAAGAGACAAAAAATAAATAAATAAATCAACTTTCTAATAAAAAATAACCCGCTAGGTTAAATTAAATTCTTGCGTTCTAATAATTTACTCTAAAAAAGTATTAATATTATTAATAACATAGCCATAGATTTATAAAGAGAGAAAAAGAGAATTTAGTATCAGACCGATGGGAATTATTTCTTAGAGGGAGGTTGGGGGGATCCCTAAAGAATGTAAAATATTTTTTATTATTTCTGAGTTTAAAATTGCAACATTAAATGTCTCTATATTTTTTTTTAATTTTCTCTTGTCTATATATGTACGAGATTATATATACCCGTAGATAGAAGGAAAGTATTAGATTCATGTCAAAAATTCGATGTCAGGATTATGATGGAAATACACGTTTTAAGGTTTCCTGGGTTTATATTTAAGTAAGGTACCCCTCTGGCACGTAACATGAAGCTATTGAACAAAATCGGCCAAAAAGTACTATTACTTTACTGATGAACTTTTTCAACTTTTTTTTTTCTCGATTTTCTCAAAATTCGTTTCAACGATTTTGATTAAAATATTATAAAATAATTATTTCATCAGACTGCCTGGGATCCGAACTCGCGACCCTTGCTATAAAAGGCCAGTACGCTAACCACTACACCAAGGCCCGAATGCTACTAGTTACTCTTTCTTTTTTTATTTATTTATTTTGAACGGAGGCCATTTACCCGGTCTATATTTATTTCAATTTATTGAGAGCCAATTAAATGGAAATAAATTTTTGTCGCATGAGACGGGATGTGAACCCGCGACCGTTGGTACAGAAGGACAGCAAGCTAGCCACTACACCAAGGCCCGAGGGCCGTTTGAACCTTCATGACTCCTCAGTGACTATAGCCCTGTCAATTCTCGTATTTTTTTTTTTTTATAACTTTATTTAGGGCCTTTTTCGGCATCGGAGGCCATTTAGAAGACTCCGTCTCTAATTAATTCAATTGTTTGGTAGCCAATTCATTTGGAATAAATTTTTATCGTATGAGACGGACTCGTAATGTTTTCATAAATAAATAAATATCTCTGGAAGTAATATGTAAAATCTCAAATTTTTGTTCATTAAGAGATCAACAAACGACAACAATTTTCTTTGTTAAATGTAGAATTTTATTCTCCTCACATATTAATATAATTTCTGATTTTCTTAATAAGATAAAATTTTAAACATTTTTTTTTTATTTCTCATTAAACTTTATCAATCTCCGTCTTTTATCTTATTTCTTCATTTTTAAACTATATTTAAATTTTTGATAAATCATCTAATGAGAGAATCTGTTCCAATTTTCTTTTTTTTTTTTGAAATACAAATTGTCAGGCATGTTTCGCATAAGTTTTCCAGATAGTAAATCTTGCAATAACAAGTTCCATGTGAATAAATCTGATGGCCTATCTTTATGGTAAAAGCCTGTTGGCTGCAGGTCAAAAGCAAGAAGAGACTTTCAACTCAATGTCTCTCCCAAAGAATTAGCTATTAAATTCCATGTTACTTTTTTTTAAAAATACAATACAGAATTACGATTACACGATATCCGCTTTTGCTTCTGTATTGGTGAAATAAAAAGATGAATGGTGATATTTACAAAATAAAGATTTCCTTTTCTTTCTCAAGCTTGATGGGTGTGAAATATACGAAGTGAAATTTATATTCTCTAAAGCTAATAAATCTTCTAAAAATTAACGTTTAACTGATGGAATATATTAATTTCTCGGAGGACATTTATCAAAATCAAAAATAGATACAACACTTGATCCCAATTTTCTAAAAATAAGAAGGGGTGTTTTCCAGAATTTTTAAGAGATCACCTATCAAAATGAATAATTTCGCCCAATCAACATAAATACTATAAAAAAAATCTGGTATGACTCCCGAACAGCACACAACTTTAGAATTCCAAAGGGGGTGCTGATTTTTGTCTAGAAATTTAACCTGTTAACCGTTGGCTCTAGATGAAATTAATTAAATAAAATTTTTTTAAATTTATTTAAGGTCTTTTTCGGGATCTAAGCCCATTTAGACCCCATCCTTATTTATTTCAAATGATTGATAGCCAATTAAAATGAAATAAATTGTTCCCGCTTAGAACGGGAAGCGAACCCGGGATCCTAGGCACAAGAAGCTAATGACTCCCCACGGGTTACGGGCAGATAAAATTAATTAAAATTAATCATAAAACACTAGAGGTGGATTTAATAGCTGGATAATCATTGATGTATGAAGAAAAGAATAGCAGCTAGATAATATTTCATTTATTAGGCTCTCTATGCTAAAGTTTCGGTCTTGGTCAAGACCATCTTCAGAGCTGTCAATATATGCATACAATTAAATATTAGAACATATATGTAATGAACATAGAAATTGAGTTATGTATAAATTAATGATATTAATATGTTTAATTATTGAATAATACGAAAGAAAACATAATCATATTAATATAAGCCAATCAATTGAGTTAGGGGGGGGGGGGGGGGGGGGGGGGGGGGGGCCCCAGGCAGTGGACTGCCCGCTCTGAAGATGTTTTTGACCAAGACGTTTCGTTAGCCATAGAGGGCCTAATAAGTGAAATATTATCTACCTGAAATATATATCAGTAAAGATCTAGTATTCTTTATCCGATTTTATTGAAATTCCTTGAGATGCGTTAGACGTGGATACTTGGCTTAGGTATAAAATTTGAGCATCAAGGCTCTTTTCGTTTTTGAGTAATTTCCAAAACCCAGATTTTTGATATTTCATTTGAAATTCATTAAATTTATAGTTAAAAAAATCTTAAATTCTAAGAAGATCAATTCCTGTTAAAATTCCACAATATTTACTTAAATTTCTCAGAAAGAGATTTTATTGCTTTTAAATGCCTGTTTTATTGCTTTTCTTAAAATTGCCATTAAAAGAGAGGATTTCCCTATTAGCTTGAATTTTAGTTTTTTTCACAGAAAATTTAATTAATTTCAAATGAAATATCAAAAATGTGGGTTAAGGTAATTACTCAAAAACGAAAAATCTCTCGATACTCAAATTTCATATTTAAGCCTAGTATTCAAGACTTTTTTTTTTTTTCGATTTTCTCAAAATTAACTCTATCTATTAATATTTTGAAACATATCACCTTGTGTTTTTCAATTATTCGAATGGATGGGTCCAGGTTTATAAAAAATTGAAATCAATAAATAAAATAAAATTTAAAATAAATGATTCATCGTGACTAAGATGCCTTGTTGTCAAGATAACCAAATTAATATTACTATCTGAGATTTGTTTCTTAAAAATGTTATTTATTTATTAATTAATAGAGAAAGCAAATTAAAAAATAAATAAATAGTTGATAAAATATCTATTAAATGATAATCATCTTTAGTGGCTTGTCTCTTTAAAATAAGAATATTAATCTTTACAAGGGGTTAATAATTTAATAGTGAAATAGAGAGAGTGAAAGGAAGTGGGGGATTGATGAGATCTTAATTCCATCCCGGGTTGTCTTAACCCACGGAACCCCCTCTCATTAATCAAAGGGGATCTTCTCTCTCTCTCTATCTTCTTTCTTTCTCTCTCCATCCACACAAATCTAACGAACGATCCAATTCTCCTCTCCCATTCAATATTGTACAATTATTTAGATCCCCGAAGTGGCCAGAGGGTATTTCCCTTTTAAGTCATTCACATTTCTATTTGCTAGGGTATTATTATTGAATGGATCAGGAATCAAAAAATAAAAAAAAAGGGTTGCAAGTTGTAAGCACCCCTAAACGTTTAAAAAAATAAACGATAACCTTACAAAGAGGAAATGTTTGGTTATTTATAGGGTAATTCTAAAGTAAAGCAGTAGAAAAAAAATCTGGTGTGACTGGTCGCACAGCACACAACTTTCTCTTACATTCGGTAATCGAAAGTTGTGTACTGTGCTTGTCACACCAGATTTTTTGTATCGACATGTATTTAGTTTCCGACAGTAGGGTACATTGGATTTTCAAGATGTAAAATTTATATGTGAAAATATTTATATTTTGTTACCATGGCAACCATTTCTCCTATCTTTTCTATGGAGTACAAGAGTAAAGTGGTCTTCAGAAGATTTCAATGACAAAATGAGAATATACATTTTAAAGAGAATCTAAAAAATAATTGATTTTTAAATTACTTCCTAGCTCTTTTCGTTCTTGAGATATTTTGTTCACAGACACACACAGACAGACAGACAGACCATGTCGCGAAAACCACTTTTTTGGATTCAGGGGATCTCAAAACGTGAAGATCCATCAAAATCTCGACATCGAATTTTTGACATGAATCCAATACTTTCTCTCTCTATATATTAACATATATAGAGGTAAGAGAAAGTAAAAAAAGATTTTTCCAAAATTTAATATTTACAAAACGTAAAGAGATTTTGATGGATATATACGATTTGAGGTCCCCTGAGTTCAAAAAAGTGGTTTTCGCGACAAGGTCTGTCTGTGGGTGGGTGTGTGTTCAATTTTAAGCATGAGGGAATTGAGCTACGAGGATGAAATTTTATATTCTAGTTTTGTACCCTCCTGTACCGTGAAAATAAGCTTTTAAACAAAACAAAAAAGAGTAATAATATTAATACTTTACTGATGTACTTTTCAGTTTTTTTCGATTCTCAAAATTTGCTCCAACGATTTTGATTAAAATTCAAAAATCAATTATTTTTTAGATGCTCTTTAAAATGTATATTCTCATTTTGTCATTGAAAGTAAGATGATATATATCCAAGAAGAATGCAGCCAATATTATTTCATTTAGTAAAAATTTTTTTTAATGTTCTAATTTCCTTTATGTTAGGCTTAAGATTGTTTCTGCTCATCTAAAATACTAGTAAATAAATTTTTTCAAACGAACTCAGAAGCTGAAAATTAAATATTCTCCTGATCAACATAGTATTTGAATCCCTGGACTGTACTCACAATTTAATATAATACAGATTATTATTATTACTTTCTCTTACCTATGTATATATGTAATATATATAGAGAGAAAGTATTGGTCATGTAAAAATTCGATGACGAGATTTTGATGGATCTTCACGTTTGAGAGTGAATCCAAAAAGGGAAAGGGGGGTCTGGTGTGTGACTGGGAACAAAAAAAGAAGAAAAGAGAGAAGAAATTAAGAGGCACCCCCAAAAAAAAAAAATAAATTAAAATAACACAAAAGTATATTTTCATTTTGTGATTGAAATCTTCTGAACACCACTTTACTCTTGTACTCCTTAGAAGTAGAGAAAGGTTGCAATGGTAACAAAATTAACATATAATAAATTTTACTTTCTTACTATGTATATATGTAATATATATATAGAGAAAGTATTGGATTCATGTCAAAAATTCGATGTCGAGATTTTGATGGATCTTCACTTTGAGGTTAAATAAAAAGTGGTTTTCGCGAAGGCGTCTGTGGTGTGTCTTGTTGTGTGTGTCTAGGTGTGGGTGTGTGTGAAAAAATATCTCAAGAACGAAAAAGAGTAGGAGTTGGTATATTTAGTTGGCACCCTGGGACGGTGACACGAAGCTTTTGAACAAAATCGACCAAAGAGTACTATGTAGTTTCTGATAGCACCTTTTTCAGTTTTTTCGATTTTCTCTAAATGTTGCTCCAACGATTTGTTTCAAATTCAAAAATCTATGGTTATTTGATTTCATAAAATGTATATTCTCATTTTGTGTTGACATCTTCGAGCCATTTACTCTTGACTCCATAAAAAAGATAGGAAAATGGTTGCATGGTACAAAATATAAATTCATTTACATCTTGAAAAGACGAAAAAAAACAAAAAAAGGGAAAAAAAGAAGAAGAAAAGATACACAATATAGAATCGTAAATAAATACAAAATTTCATAAGAATTGGAAAAAAAATTTTAAATGCCTAAAAAGTTCTAAAGGGGACCCCCTTTTGAATCGAAATTAACATACAAATCCCTATAGGAAATTAACATTAGGCCTATGCGAAGATAAGGTGGAAAGGGAATTTAAAAAGAGTAGAGACAGACGATAATGTTTGCAAGTGAGAGAGAGACATATATGTTTTCTTTGAAACAATTAAAGACACAAATAAATTTAAAATAAATGGGAATTTAAATAATAATTGATTTTTAATCTAATAAAAAAGAAAAAGATTTAAATTCCGTTACCATGGCAACCATTTCTATCTTTCCTATGAAGAACAAGAGTAAAGTGGTCTTCAGAAGATTTCAACGGCAAAATGAGAATATACATTTTAAAGAGCATCTAAAAAATAGTTCATTTATGAATTTTAAAAAAAAAAATCCTTGGAGGGAATTTTGAGAAAATCGAAAAAAACTGAAAAAGTACATCAGTAAAGTACTAGTACTTTTTGGCCGATTTTGTTCAAAAGCTTATTTTGAGATTCTTCAAAGGTACCTAAGTTAAATATAAAATTTCAATCCGGTAGCTCAATTCCTTCATGCTAAAAAATGGTTCCACACATACAGACACACATACATACACACATACACACATACACACACACAGACCAATTTGCGGGACCCACTTTTTTGGACTCAGGGGACCTCAAAACATGTATATCCATCAAAATCTCGACATCGAATTTTTGACATGATCGCAATACTTTCTCTCTCTATATATTTCATATATAGGGTAAGAGAAAGTAAAAGAGTAATAATATTAATACTTTACTGATGTACTTTTTCAGTTTTTTTCGATTCTCAAAATTTGCTCCAACGATTTTGATTAAAATTCAAAAATCAATTATTTTTTAGATGCTCTTTAAAATGTATATTCTCATTTTGTCATTGAAAGTAAGATGATATATATCCAAGAAGAATGCAGCCAATATTATTTCATTTAGTAAAAATTTTTTTTAATGTTCTAATTTCCTTTATGTTAGGCTTAAGATTGTTTCTGCTCATCTAAAATACTAGTAAATAAATTTTTTCAAACGAACTCAGAAGCTGAAAATTAAATATTCTCCTGATCAGCATAGTATTTGAATCCCTGGACTGTACTCACAATTTAATATAATACAGATTATTATTATTTTATTTAAATAAAGACATAAATATTTAAAACACCCTATAAAAAGGGGTACAAATCCGGTTTTGATTGGCTAAACTGTTTTGAGGGTCATAGGATTGTCAATTTTAGCCCGGAGGATAATCCATTGAATATTAGGCAGCAAAAATAAATAGCGGGTGAGTGTGTGTGAGTATTGTTGTCATGTGACGCATCCTTAGGGCTCTGGGATGAAGGGTGTCGGATCTAAAGGGCAGGAAGGAATGTGAAAAATTCCGGATTCGCCTGTTTAAATGTTTACAATATGTTCAAGTCATTTAGATGATGATTCATTACGAATAATAAAAAGAAACGAACGGCTAGTCTCTATTTCAAATTTCTTCTATCAATGTCTCTTTTTTTCCTTCTCTTTCTACTACACGACTTCTTAAAAATTTTACTTTAATGACCTATTGTTCTTCTTTTTAACTTCTTCTGAGAGAGAGAGTGAAGTGGTATCAAGAAACCCTTTCAAAATGAAATTGATAATCAAGATTTTAAAATATTATGTAATAATTTATTATTAACAAGGCGAGTTGTTGCGGGTGGAGAACAATGAAAGTGATAGAATTTCTTTTTACTTTCAGAATTCATGACTTGTTTGATGTGAATAATTTATTCCTGACGTCCCAATTCGAACAACATGAAATGCGAACATTTAAACAATCTTTAAAATTCAAATTGAAATAACAGAGTTCAACTTTTTGGTCTTTTTAGGGTGAATGGAATGAGATAAACAAATTTCAATCGCTTAGAACAGGAAACGAATCAGAGAAGATTTGGTCAATAAGCTAACAAGGAGTCCCCACGGGTTGTGGGTCACCGATTTTTTCAAACTCATAGGATTTGAAGATTAGTATCTGGACATCAATTTCCTAAAGCAGTACGATGCACTACTCAAGAATTCTCAAGAAAATCGACTTTGAAGACTATCAAGATTTCCGAGTTCTATAAGTTTGAATAATTTTGTTTGTATGTAAACAGTGCCTGGTAGCCGTGACAGTAAGCACAACAGTCTAGTAAACAAGGAGTCGCTAGTTCGATGCTTGTTGAGGACATTTTTTTTTTTTATTTCAATTCTCTATCCGTATATACACTATCTCTCATATTAACATTTATATAATTGAAATTAAATTAAAAAATATTTTTTTTTTTTCAATATAAATTAACATCTTTTATTTTTAATTACCACTCGCTACTACAGTTTTCGCCGTCATGTTGTTTTATCGACTAAAGTCTTATATGGCCTAAGTTGCTGAAAAGACTGTGTGCATGTGTGTGTGAGTGGAAAAAAGTGTGAGTGTTTAAAAAAAAAAAAAAAAAGATATATGAAAATACATGAAACGGTTCGTCCTATTGAACAATAAGATGTTTTTAATTTGTATACCAAATTTCAATTTATTATAAATATTCGTATTTTCAGTGTGTAACGAGTGGTAATTAAAAATAAAAGAAGTTAATTTAATTTCAATATGTTAATGTGTGAGATACTGTATATACGGATAGAGAATTGAAATAAAAAAAAAAAAAAATGTCCTCAACAAGCATCGAACTAGCGACTCCTTGTTTACTAGACTGTTGTGCTTACTGTCACGGCTACCAGACACTGTTAACATATAAATAAAATTATTCTAACTTAAACAACTCGGAAATCTTGATAGTCTTCAAAGTCGATTTTCTTGAGTGTTCTTGAGTAGTGCATCGTACTGCTTTGGGAAATTGATGTCCAGATACTAATCTTCAAATCCTATGAGTTTGAAAAAATCGGTGACCCACAACCCGTGGGGACTCCTTGTAAGACCTCTGAACCAAACAACTAGATACCATAAGTTTATTAAATTAACATGAAGTAATGTGATGTGAAGTAATTATGATCCTAATTTTTCAGGCAATTATATATCGGCTCATTAAATTAAGCTTCACTCAAAAATACTCTTTAGTGTTTATTTAATCCTATACGTGAAGGATTTTCAAGATTTCGAATATTGGATGAAAGAAAGCGAACAGATGGATTTCTTATAAATATGGCCTACTATAAAAATTTTTTTTGACTTCTTATTGAAAACAATAGAAGTTTAAATAAGATAAAAAATCTGGTGTGACTGGTTCAAAGCACACAACTTTCTCTTACCCTTCGGTAAGAGATAATTGTGCACCGTGTTGTCACACCAGATTTTTTGTGTCGAGATATATTTAGTTTCCTATAGCACCTTAGTTTCAAACTTGAACACGCGATTCATAAATGGCGCTGAGCTACACATCAGTAAAGTGTACTTCAAACAATTCTCACGAAAAATTTCACTGATATAGTTTTTAAAGAGCATCAAAAAAATAGTTGATATATGAATTTTAATCAAAATCGTTGCAGCGAATTTTGAGTAAATCGCAAAAAATTGAAAAAGTACGTCAGTAAAGTGTACTTCAAACGATTTCCACGAAAAATTTCACTGATATACTTTTCAAAGAGCATCAAAAAAATAGTTGATATATGAATTTTAAACAAAATCGTTGGAGTGAATTTTGAGAAAATCGAAATTGGAAAAGTACTTCAGTAAAGTATACTACTAGTACTTTTTGGCCGATTTTGTTCAAAAGCTTATTTTTACCCCTTGTGAGGGTGCCTAACTTAAATATAAAATCCAACCTCGTAGCTCTTTTAGTTCCTGAGATATTTTTTTCACGGACACACACACAGACAGACCATGTTGCGAAAACCACTTTTTTGGATTCAGGGGACCTCAAAACGGGTATATCCATCAAAATCTCGACATAGAATCTTTGACATGAATCGAATACTTTCTCTCTATACATATATATAGGGTAAGAGAAAGTAAAAAGAAATCTGGATGAAATTCTAAATTAAGCGAGGTTGGTCGTCAGAGAGAGTCCGTTGAAGGCGGATGGCGCGGCTAATAGTAATTAATTAAACATAGTTAAAGAATTCTGAAGAGATATAAAAAATACACATATATTTTTTAGCTAATTCGTATTTGCCTATCCGAATACCTCCTCTTCCCTTACTGGGTAAAAATGAAGCATAGACCGAGAGTCATAGCCACTAAAGTGATATGGAGCTTCAACACCTCCCACACCTTCGAAAAAATGTTCTGACTACAAAAAATTTCCGAGAATATCAATAAAAAAAATTTTTGCTTCCTTGTGTGTCTCTCGGTTTGTGTCCTTTGGCAACTCTTCCAAATAAAAAAAAAAATTAATTTTTTTTTAAATCTCAAGTTTAGTAAATTTTCTTTATTTATCTTCTTGGTATTAATGTTATTAATTTCATACTATACTAATAATTGGAAAAAATGTTTATTTTTTATCAAAACGAATGATGTTTCATATGCCTGTCCGTGATTTCCCGATACTTGTAAATATTAACAGAATATTTCCAGATTCTTTTTACATCTGGCAAAAAAAAAAAGGCGTGAATAATTTTATAACTTAATTGACTGTTATTTTTGGTCGATAAAACAGATGTTTGATGTGTGCCAAAAGTCTTAAACCTTATTTTAATAGATTTGTTGAGTAATAAAAAAATTATTATTCGCAAAGGAGGATCTCTAACACACACACACAGACACACATACACGGATGTATCCTAAAGGACAGACAGATTTACACCAATAGCCGTGTTTTATTCCTAGATCACAAACACAGTGTCCCCTAAAGACGATAAATAAAACGCCCAAGAGCACAGATGTAGGAGAAGTGGCGTTGCGCAAGGGGCAAGAAAATTGTCCGAAATTGAATCATGGATATTTCTTTACGTCCCACCAGACCAATTAAGAGCCCCTCACTGATTTCTTTTGATCTTGATATTCGGAAATTTTACTTATACGATTTATTATGTATGAAGAGAATGAATTACAAAAAAATATTTTAAAATCTTTTACAAATAGAATTCTTTTTAAATAAATTTATGATAGGGGCATATTTAAAATTTTAAAAAGAGATTAATTGAGGTTGTTCAAATTACGATAATTAGTTTTTTAAATAAAAATTGTTCGAACAAGACAATATTGTAAATTTATATTATTTTGATAAAATCAGAGAATGAAATTTAAAAATATAGAGGAATGAATAGAGTCTGAAGGCCACTGAATATTTTAAATGAATAGGGATGATGTAAATAGCTTCAGATGCCGAAGAAGAAAGACAGTCGAAAGAAAAAAAAAGTATTTTTATTAATTAAGTTTTCTCTCTTGAATTTAAATCAAAATCGTTTGGAGCGAATTTTGAGAAAATCGAAAAAACTGAAAAACTACATCAGAAAAGTATTAGTACTCTTTGGCCGATTTTGTTTAAAAGCTTATTTTCACGGTCCAGGAGGGTACAAAACTTAAATATAAAATTTCAACCACGTAGATCAATTCCTTCATGTTTAAAATTGAACACACACACAGACAGACTATGTCGCGAAAACCACTTTTTTAGACTCAGGGGACCACAAAACGTGTATATCCATCAAAATCTCGACATCGAATTTTTCGACATGAAACCAATACTTTCTCTCACTATATATTGAACACACACACAGACAGACTATGTAGACATATATAGAGGTAAGGGAAAGTAAAAATTATTCCTAAAAAATTATCCTAATCCTAATCCTAAAAAAAAAACGCAATTCTAGGAAACATTTTTTAAAAGAAAAAAATAACATCTTCAGCAACTCTAGACACTAGTTTTTCTCCCTCCTGGTTGGGGAAGGGGGTAATTATATTACTAGACTAACTACTATATGGATAAACAAGGGTCTGTACAGTCAGGTTCACGAGTAAGGCGCGCACGAGAGTGGGGCCTAGAATCTAGGCAACCATAAAGGCCAATTTCCACTAGGTCGTGCCGCTGCCGTCCCTGCAGTCAGCGGTTTTCGCTCGATGGACTGTTGGCGGCAGCCGGCACGGCACGTCTAGTGGAAATTGAAAAGGGCGTCTTCAATAATATTTAAATAGCAAGTCTGTTTGATCTATTTTGCGGGACCCATTTTTTTGGACTCAGGGGACCTCGAAACGTGTATTTTTCATAAAAATCTCGACATGAAATTTTTGACATGAATTCAATACTCTCTATCTATATTATTAATATATATAAGTAAGAGAAAGTTGTATTGAAACTTGGTGCATTAATAAGTTCGGATATGGTTGCTAGAAGAAATAACAACACTTTCTTATACAAATTATATCTCTTTTAGAGGGGTTCTTGAAATTGATATAAAAAAATCAACCCCAACTTCCTTTATGAATTCGCCACTGCTTATTAAGATCAAATTCTCTTGTATATTAAGAATAATGAAATTATTTGAAAATTACATTAGTAATTTTCCCCACTTAAATTCATCCCCTATTTTGGTTGTAAGATAAATTCCCCTGATGTTTGAGGTGAGCCTTCTTCTTTCTTAAGTATTATGTTTATCAACAAATTCTTTCAATTTCAACAATTATTTAGTCCCCCTTCACATCACTCAATTTCTTCATTATTCAATCTGTCTTGAAATTCTCTTTCAAGAGAGAGAGATCTTCCTTTAATGAATGTCTTGACTAATATTTATTTCATGACTAAGGAAATTCAAAGGAAAACAAAAAAAAAGGATTAACACTTGCGGAGGGTGGAATAATTAATTTATGAGAGGGAAATATTTCAAATTAAAAAAATAGTTGTCAAAAATGTCACAAAAATTTCCTATGCTAGTTTTTTGAAAGAGATTTTAGATAAACTAAGCGCTGGGTCTGGGATATGATAGTAGTTATCACCAAAAATGTATTTTAATAAATTTTTGATGAAGGAGGCGAACAGCCTGGTAAATAATATGATTGAGAAGATTGTTAATAATTAAACTGAGAGATAATTATCAGGCCAATTTATTAAGATCAACTCCTCCCGCTATAAGTTAAAACTGAAAAAGTACATCAGTAAAGTACTAGTACTTTTTGGCCGATTTTGTTTAAAAGCTTATTTTCACGCTTCAGGGAGGTGCATAACTTAAATATGAAATTCCAACCTCCTAGCTCAATTCCTTCATGCTTAAAATTGAATACACTCAGACCTCTGTCTGAAAACCACTTATTTGGATTCAGGGGACCTCAAAACGTGTATATCCACCAAAATCTCGACATCGAATTTTTGACATGAAACCAATACTTTCTCTATATATATATATATGTATATTAACTTATACATATAGGTAAGAGAAAGTAAAAATATATAAATATAGGCCAGATATAGGCTAATACTATATAGCCTGTTAGACTAGCCTGCCATCTATTGCAAGAATGCTGAACTAATTTGACAGTTGGTTTTTAAATAAATCATCTAAGCTTATTTTAAAAATTTCTTAATTAATCTAACATCTTCATACTTTTCTTATTGAGGAAATCGTAACTCAAAAAGTTATAAGAATTTCGAGACGAAAATGATTTTTCCCTAGAAGTCCTCTTTAAGCATATAAAATTTGGTTTGAAATTATCCAAATAGAGCGAGACAGACGGACATTAGCGGACATGCATAGAAGAAAATATAAACAATCTGCAAGCGGAAAGAAATATCTGAGCTGAGATAACTCGAGTTATGCACGTTATGTCTGTAGAATTAATTCACGAAATATTATAGATATGAAATATAATGAACAAAAAAAAAAAAAACAATCTTCCTCTAGGATGTCACCGCCCTTTTTAATATATACAATCAGATCATAAGGTTAACTAATTAAAATTTTTCAAGGTTTAATGTTGATGATGAATATACAAACAGAGAGAGAATTACGAAATGAAATAAAAAATCAAAGAAAATAACCTACAAAATTACAAGGTTGGCTAATTACTAAATATTCAATGAAGCAATTCTCTTTCTTTTTTTTTTAATGTGAATTAAATCACTATTCACCAGAAAGAGAGAAAGAGTGGGAGTAATCAAGTTTCAAAATATTGAGACACCTAATTGAATTACTTTATAATTAATTTATCTTTTAATACAGTAATAATTTTTGCTGTTTGAAAAACAAAATAATCAATTAAACTAAGCGTCACTGAATGACGGGCATCAATCAAATCATATTGCAAAAATCTACCACAACGTAAATTGAGGCGAATAGGGCGTAAATAACTTTTATAAAAATCAGTGTTAAGTTAAAAACCGTCTCAGTTTGGCAAAAGAAAAGAAATATGCGATAGGTTGATTTTTGAAATGTGATACGTCCCGTTAATTACACTACTCGGCAAAATGAAATTTTTTTGTCAAGCCCCCTAGATAATTCATTCTTCAGATTCTTAAGTAAAATGACATCCTGAATCCAAATATGACCTCCGTTTTACCCCCCACGTACCGTTTTCCGGGAAATGTAAGTTGATAATTTCAAAATATTTCGGAGATCTAATGGCACTCCTTCCTCAGTGGATTTCACCTCTACCACTGAAGGAGTGCTATTAGGGGCCCTAAATATTTCGAAATTATTACCTCATATTGAATAAAAAATTGCTGAAAATTTAGCTTATTCTTTTTTCGAAGTAAAGAGTAGGCTTATTAGTATTTTTGAGGTTTTTTGTTTTTGATTTTCTCAAAATTCGCTCCAACAATTTCATTTAAAATTCATAACCCCTTTGTAGCGGTGAGTTTTCTAAACATTGTCTACTATTTACATTAAGAAATAGGGTCATTAAAAATTTTTAATTTTATTTCGAGAGTCATTTGGAATATCTTGACAATAAATTCCGGCGATATATTTGAATTCAAGATGTAAAATTTATAAGTATGGGAAAACATTTATATTTTGTTACCATGGCAACTATTTCCTATGAAGTACAAAAGTAAAGTGGTGTTCAGAAGATTTCAATGGGAAATTGAGAATATACATTTTAAAGATCATCTAAAAAAATAATTGATTTTTGAATTTTAATCAAAATCGTTGGACGCGAATTTTGAGAAAATCGAAAAAAAAAAACTGAAAAAGTGCATCAGTAAAGTACTAGAATTCTTTGGCCGATTTTGATTAAAAGCTTATGTTCACGCTCTAGGAGGATGTCTAAATTAAATATAAAATTTCAACCACCTAGACTACAATTCCTTCATGCTTAAAATTGGATACAGACAGACACACAGACAGAAAGACCATGTCACGAAAACCACTTTTTTTGATTCAGGGGACCTCAAAACGTGAGATCCATCAAAATCTCGACATCGAATTTTTGACATGAAACCAATACTTTCTCTCTCTATATATTAACATATATAGAGGTAAGAGAAAGTAAAATGACTTTGATTTTATGGCAAATTTATTTTTCTAGCCAAAGAGTGGGGAACCTTTTTCATGGTAATAATCAAAATTCAGAGGAATAATAGTCAAAATTGAGAAGGACCCTCACTAACGTGTGAAAAAGAATGACGAAAGAACTATTTTCTCACCTGTCATCATGCAGTTTATTTATATCGAGTTATTGCAATTCTAATTTCTAACGACTTCACAACTAGCAGTAAAAATAAAAGTCAAAAGACGTCTATCTAAAGAAGAACCCGGCAATTATATAAATATTTATCAATTCAACGTTTACTCCTAAAGTTAGGCAAGCTAATTTACATCACTGTTTGTAACAAAGCGTGTACGTTCGGTCAATTCATTCGCTGATGGCATTGAAGATAACAAAAGCTTTATTTAAAAATGATGATGGAGATTTTTTTTCTCTCTTTCACTCTCTAAGAATGAATCGACATCCTAACTACTACTCTGTTATTAAATAGGAGATTATGTATAATTACTAATCGAATTGTGCCTATTAAACTCATCGAGTATTCTCGGGTTAATTTTGATGAATTTTGATAACGAAAATAATTGAGATTTCAGATATTCAATATTTTAATTTAATTTAAAAAAAAATCTGGTGTGACACAACGTCCAATAGACTGTTCCAATAGACTGTCAGTCAATAAAATAAAAACAATTTGAGAGCTGAGTTTGTGTTTAGGTTGAGTAAATCGTGCCCCCTGGACTCGAATCAGGACTTAACGCTTTCCCGTCGGACGGGCTACCTTGATCTAGATCCCCATCCCAATCAAATACCTTTTTAATAATTTAAAATAGACCTATTACAATATTCAATGTTTAACATTTGTGAATTTTATAAGAAGTTTTCGCGAAGAAGATATGGACTAGAAACGTCGAACAAAATTCAACTATTTTTTTTATATTCTCTGGCTGTATTAACCTTTTCTGCATTTTTTATTATACATGAGCTATAATCTTTCTCCCAAATAAAAAGAGCATAGATCTGTTATACTAGTTGAGACTAACAAAAATACAGAACTTACAAAATCATTTAGACATGTATTAAGAATATATAATAAGGGGAGAAAGTAATCTTAACGGGCCCCTTACACGGTCAATAATAATGACATTACTTTATCAGAATGACATAAATAAGCATGTGATTTTTATAAAGTAATATCATTTTTACACGGTCAATAAAAATGACATTCCTTTATCAAAATCACATGCTTATTAATGTCATTCTGATAAAGTAATGTCATTATTATTGACCGTGTAGGGAGCCGCTCAGTATCACCAATTCTGGCAAAACTGATAAATTTCCGAGGCCAAAAATATAGAGAAAAAAAGAGCTAACAATTGAAAAAATATATTCATCGTAGGCCTATATCATTTAAGATTATCAATATTGACAAAGACCTCTCAACCGTTTGAGACGGAGTATTTATAGAAAATACTGTATGTTCTATTATTTGAGAATATATATATTTTATGAAGATTTAAACAAAAAAAAATAAATTAAATCTGAAATAAATAGCGACTCCTCCGCCTTTTTAATAGCTAAAATGTTTTTATATTAACTATTTAAGAGGCGGTTGAATCTGTCATAAATAAAACAGTATAATTATATATGACGTCGACTACCTTTGCAGGCTTTGCGATGGGTGATGGGTCGGCTGGCGTCTCTGTAGTATCCCTCTTTGCAGTAATGACAGTGTCTCCCAGCGGTGAAGTGTCTGCATTTCAAGCATACTCCGCCTGACACTCGCCCTGACAGCTTGAACAACTCCATATTGAATCGACATCGTCTGGCATGTCCATTGCAGTTGCATGCTAGAACAATAGAAAAAAAAATGAAATTAACTAAATGAATACAACGAGTGTAATTTAAGCTTTAAAATTTATAGTCTTTTTTTGAAAAAAATAGAGATGACTTTTACTTTCTCTTACATATAGGCTATATAAAAAGAGAGAGAAAGAGAAAGTATTGGATTCATGTAAAAAAAAATCGAGATTTTGATGGAAATACAGGTTTTGAGATCCTCTGAGTCTATAAAAGTGAATCCCGCAAAATTGTCTGTCTTTGATCAAAATAAAGAATGAAGGAAATAAGGTACGAGGTAGAAATTTTATATATAAGTTAAGTACCCCACGGAGGCCGGAAAATAAGCTTTTAAATAAAATCAACCAAAAAGTACTAGAACTTTACTGATGTAATTTTCTTTTTTAGATTTTCTCAAAATTTCGCTCCAACGATTTTGATTAGAATTCATAAATTAATTACACAAATCAACGGCGATTTTGGTGCCTGGGTATTATCAGCTAGCTATTCTTGGGTATATTGGTAGCCCTGATTTAATTTTGCCCTATTAGCTCTAATTTGAGAGATATAGAGAAAAATTAAATTTTAATAGAAAATGTTCTCTAAAGCGATTCTCATTTTGAATTTTCTAGATTTTTTTAAGGCGTTACCCCTTGAAATTATGCAGTTGAAATCCATATATAGAAATATAAAGTTCAAGCCCAATCGAAGGGGATTTAGTGGTGCACAATAAATACTGACTAAAGCTTAGAAAAGTTTAATTTTTTTGGGGTTTTTTCCAACTATGGACACCCCTAATAGAATTTTTACCTTCCTTAAGTGAAAAATATATAAACAACAATAGAAGAGGGAGCGGGCAGCCAGGAAGTAAGCCTCTACGAAACTCAAGAAAATGTACTGAGGATGGCGATATTTAATTATAGCCGAAACTGTCTCCACTACTCTTGAGTTTTATTTTGTAGAGGCTTTTACGTCCTGCCCGCTCCCTCCTCTATTGTTGATAAACAACAGCCTCTTCACAGAAAAATATATAATTTTAAGATATTCTATAGCTCTTTAGCTTTCTAATAAACTATCACTAGTACAAATCTGTTAATTATTAACGAAAATATGAACAAAATAATAGGAGAATTAGATTCAAACATGATACACAAGGTTTTTTGTTTCAATTTATTACAAAAAATCTTGTGTATCATATTTGAATCTACTATTTATTTGTTTCAACCAGAGCCGACGGTTACCAGTTTAAAATTAATCCCAAAATAATAGTTAAAATATATACAGTACATGTATATTTTTTTTTAATTTGTTGAAGGTCTTTTTCGGTATTTAAGGCCATATAGACCCTATTCCTATTTATTTCAAATGAGTGGTAGCCAATTCAAATGAAATAAATTGTTCTCGATTGAGAAGGGTATAATCTCTATAAGATCCTTATAAGGATAATAAATGAAATACAATCCGTCTATTTCAGACATACCGACCCAAAGGGTGAATAATATCAGCATATTATTCATGTTTAGTTGCTGTAAAATGGGTAACACAAACGGCAAATTGAATTTTTAGATTAATTCCTCCAGATCTTCGGATTTTAATTTTTAGATTTAACAACTGCTCATGAAACGTCATTCTGGAGTTTTGTAGTAATTAATCTAGATTTTGTAATTTACCTTTTATGCCTGGTATAATAATTTTATTTTATATTTTATAAAAGCGATTAAATAAAACGACAGAAAGAATAAAAAAAGAGTAATGTAATAGAATTTTATTATGACGTGTGTGTGTGTGTGTGACTCGTTTAGAGATTCCTTATATGGTAAATGAGGGCATATTTAGGGCACATATAGTTGTCATATGGCACAAAGGCAAGAATAGCCACTTTAAATTATGATGCCGTCTCCTAAAATGCATATTTTAATTCATCTATGAAAAGGCTTTTGACATTTGAAAAGAACATTTGGTGGGACCTCACGGTAAATGGTAATCAGAAAAAGAGAGAGAAAGTGTATTCCGTCTCTCTCTTTCTCTGGGTCTGCACGTGTTGATGAAAAACCCTTTTTAGGAGATTTCTGATTTGACTTTCGCTGGTTCATCATTTTAATAAGAGGATAAGAGATGATGGGATAGCCTACTCAGAAGGTCGTTAGAGTATTAGACAGGAAATAAATCTATATTTATCCTTAAGAAGCAGTAGTGTATCTATAAGCAGCGAGTCAGAAGAAATTTTTTGCCAGTTCAATGAAGTTTTTTCTTATTAATTAATTAAACACACCATCTAACTGATTAGATATTTTTTAAGTCGCTAAAACCATTGTGACTCTAAATAATTGAATAATTGAAAATAATAGAATTCTTTAATTATGAAGAATGAAGACGCGATTAGCTGAGTGGATAAAGCAGTTAAGTTTATAATAATCTTGAGATGAAGACAACTTGAGTTCAAATCCACCTCAAGGCAAAAAATTATTTCAGGAAGGAAGCGGGAACTCGCTTATTATTTCCATGAAAGTTACTCCTCGTAAATACATCATGTCAATTCTGACACTAATGATTGAAGAGAGAATTTTAGAATAAAGTCCCGTGGTCAGGAGAGAATGAAAAATTTGCTAACTTGTTTTCTATCAGTGAAAATATCCACTTAATACAGATTTCTTATCGAGAAAAATCGTCAAAGTTAATTGTATATCAGTCAAAATTAAAAATCGCATTGAAATTTAAAAAAATTGGGATTATTAACAATAGAAATATCCGATAGAGATTTAGCTTCTCGTGCCTGGGTTCGTTTCCCGTCCCAAGCATGAAAATTTTTTTTCAATTGAATTGGATGAAATAAATCGATAGATGCCTAAAAAAACCTTAACAATACCAGATAAAAAAAAGTGCCTGGCAAAGGAAAAATGCAACAGTCACTAAGTGAAGCCAAGAGCGGCGAAAGCCCACCCAGATTGGTGACCTCGAGCAATCAGCGTGTGTAACGTCCCCCCGGTAGCCACCGATACATTATATTCAAAAATATTTACATATATAAATAAATTCAACCCCTAAAGGGACTTAGTAGTGAAAGGGTTAAAAAAAAAAAAAAAAAATTCAATAAAGAAAAAGAGGAAGAAAAAAAAAAAAAAAAAAAAAATATTTTTCTTGCGAAGATAATGATCCCCATCCTGCAGGGGCAAAAAATTATATATCTACATTATAGTTAAATATAGAAGAGTTTGTGATAGAAAGAATGTCTCCACTTGTTCATATTCTCTTAAAGAGTCTGTTTATTAGGCTCTCTGCCAAAGAAAAAAAAAATCGCTAAGAAATAATGAATGAATGGATGAAATATTTATTTTATTTCTGTCTTCAAGAACATCTCAAGACATTTATACAAACAAAATAGTGTTCATCTTTTTTCTTTTTTTTTTTCGTAAATTATTTTAGTCATACTAGATATTAGAAATAAATAAAATAAATTAATTCAAAAATAGATCTTTTTATATAACTTGAAAATTTCTCTAAATGTTTCCTTATGTCTTTTTTTACTTTCTCTTACCTCTATATATATGTTAATATATGAGAGAGAAAGTATTGGATTCATGTCAAAAATTCGATGTCGAGATTTTGATGGATATACACGTTTTGAGGTCCCATGAATCCAAAAAAGTGGTTTTCGCGACATGGTCTGTCTGTCTTTTTGTGTGTGTGTGTGTGTGTCTGTCTGTGAACAAAATATCTCAAGAACGAAAAGAGCTAGGAGGTTGAAATTTTATATTTAAGTTAGGCACCCCCATGGGACGTGACACGAAGCTTTTGAACAAAATTGACCAAGGAGTACTAGTACTTTACTGATGCACTTTTTCAGTTTTTTTTTGATTTTCTCAAAATTCGCTCCAACGATTTTTTTTTTTTAATTAAAAAATCAATTATTGTTTAGATTCTCTTTAAAATGTATATTCTCATTTTGTCAGTGAAATCTTCTGATGACAACTCTACTCTTGTACTCCATAGAAATGATAGGAGAAATGGTTGCCATGGTAACAAAATATAAATATTTTCACATAAAAATTTTACATCTTGAAAATCGAATGTACCGTACTGTCGGGAACTAAATACATGTCGACACAAAAAATCTGGTGTGACAAGCACAGAACACAACTTTGATTATCGAAGGTAAGAGAAAGTTGTGTCCTGTGCAGCCAGTCACACCAGATTTTTTAACTGGTATTTGCTTGAATGGTACCGAAATGTTTCTTAATACAAATTTGTTTTTTGCTTCTTAATATTTCGTGGGAGCCAATTAGAATATTGGAATTAATTTTTAATTAACCATTTTTATTTTCTCCTACATATATAAGTTAATAAATATACGGACAAAGTATTCAAAATTCGAGATTTCTGTGGAAATACGCGTTTTGAGGACTACTATGCTTAGACGTCGGAAGTGTTTTTAAAAGTAGCTTTTCGCTCCAATTTCATTAAAATAAGATGATTTATTTATTTTTAAATATTAGTTTGGTTGACTAAGCTCAAGGCGCTCTAGAGTACATCAGGCAATTGTGGAGTCGACTGTACCACTTGGAATGTAACAGGAGGCCAAGATAAAAAAATAAAAACATTTTTCTGTGATTGATTATAAATATCTTAGATTTTAATATACTAACGGAAACTAAATATATTTCGATACAAAAAATTTGGTTTGTCAGCACATTACTTCTGATTGTCAAAAATAAAAGAAAGTTATGTGCTGTGCGGCTAGTCATAGCAGATTTTTTTTTTATTTCGACTAATAAATTTAAATTAGCAATTGATGCTCTGAATAAAAATTCCTTTTACTATATAAGGACGTTGAAAATCCCCTGGGTTGGAGACCTAATTTCCGGAGAAATGCGAAATTTTTGCACGGTCATATTTTATTACATATAAATTAATAAAAAAAAAAAAAAAAAGGTGAGGAATTAGAAACCGATTTCTTGTAGTAATTTTTTTTCTGGTTGTTACATACGTACTCCATCATCAAATTGGCTTTTTTTTTTTATTTAATTTTATGATCGCTGCTACTGGAGGACTAGAAAGCTTTCAAAGGCCGTTTGTGCCTTTTCGATTGAGTGTTGTTGCAAATATGGATATAAAAAAAATCAGACACATCCAAAGAGGTTTTATTTGTTGCACAAGTCAAATATCGTATTTGGAGTGAAATCGGCATCTGTGCCGCCGCACATTGATAAACAAATAAACAAATAACCTTTACGTTATTTTTTAATATTTCTTATTTTGGAAGTAAAAAAAAATTTGATTTTTTTTTTTGCCAGACGATGATGATTCATTAGAGAGGCTGAGAGAGAAAAGAACTACAATTCGGAATATTTAAAGAATTAGAAGGTCAAGAGGGACCCAAAAAACTTATAAAATTTTGAAGAGAAGGGTTATATTACTAATAAATGCGAGAGAAAGGGAGGGTCACGATTTTTTTTTTACATATATTTAGACACCTGTCTATAATGAATTCTTTTGAAACCTAATCATTATAAATCAACTTTTGGCGCAAATTTAAGAAAAATAATTCCACCTTAAAGCGCCTAACGTTTTAAAACGATTCAAAAATAATTTTTTCGGCCCTTGTACTTTAATTGAGGAGAAAAAGCAAACGTGTGGGGTCGTGGGACCCCGGTAGGAACGAAGTTCCTCACGTCTTTTCTTCAAATCAGAATATAATTTAATATGAATATTATTTATTAATTCATATATCCGAAAAAATAAGGGTGTGCCGCCGGGAGTCGAACCACGGATCCTCCGATTGGTACTCAGAGTGCCTAACCACTAGACCACAGCACGACATTCGGATATATGAAGTTCACTTATGAACTCACTTGGAAAGCAAATTTAGTCATCAGGAGAAATGGACCCATTGAACGGTGCCACAAATTTATCCCTCGACCAGGTGCAATCCAGATGGAATAATTGAGGAGACCTCAATTTTAATTAATTAATAAATAAGAAATTATATATAATATTTAAGATATTATATGATATCGCGTATATGAAAAGAAAAAACGAAGATCTGTTCGAACCAAACATGTATGGACTTTATTTGCACAGGATTAACAAAAATCGAGGGACAAGAAAAAATATAGGGATTGACTTCCCCGAGACTTTCTCGTATATTCTTTTGGAATACCTGGGTGTGTGTGTAAACACGATTGCATAAAACCCAAAGCAGCTAGATCGATGAAATTTGGTATTGTCTTCACTAAAATTGTAGATTTCTATCAACTTTTGGAGTAAATACGTCACTTGGAAGTAGTCTTTACTTAAAAAGTTTTTATCAAAATTTTGAAATTTTCAATTTTTTTGTTATATTATGATAAAATACTCTATTTTAAAAAGTTTTTATTCTTTGATCATTTTTCGAAAACTGAATAGTTTTTGAAATAATCAAAAAGAAGAAATAGAAAATGTTCGTTAATTTTGATAAAAAAATCAAAAAACAAATCATACAGGTGTCATTAAAAGAAGAAGGGTAAATATAAACAAATGAATTTGTGAAACAAATGAATTTGTTTATATTTGCCCTTTTTTTAGACACCCCTTTATGCAAAATTAACGAACATTTTCTTTTCTTCTTGTTATTTCAAAAACTATTCAGTTTTCGAAAAAATGTCGAAAAAACTTTTAAAAATAGAATTTTATCATAATATAACAAAAAAAAATTGAAAATTTCAAAAAATTTTGAAAAAACTTTTAGTAAATGTACACTTCAAGTGAGTATTTCCCAAAAGTTGATGGAAACAAATTTTAGTGTAGGAGCATAACCAAATTTCATCGATCAGCTGGGGCAATCGTCCCACACACACACACACACACACACACACACACACACACACACACACACACACACACACACACACACACACACACACACACACACACACACACACACACACACACACACAGACATAATGCCCAAAAATTTGTTTTTGGACTCAGGGGGAGGTCTAAAACGTGGAGAAACATCAAAATCTCGAAGTCAAATTTTTTTACGATTACATAACTTTCTCTATACGAGAAAGTAAAAAAAGAGAACAGGGTGGCGAAGACGAGCGAAAGACAGGTGGCGCAGCTAGTATAAAAAATTGGTGAAAAATATCATTGAAATATTCATGAAAAATTTTTTTCTTCCTCACAGGTAAATATTTTCAAAAATTCAAAAAAACGAAACAAATTATATTATAATAAAAACAATCTAATCAATCAATCAATCAATCATATTTTGTTTAAAAAAAAAAAATTCACCTGTTGGTATTTCAAGTTTGGCAACTTTAAAAGCATATTGAAAAGTTTTTTTTTTCTCTCTCACATTATTTATTTATATTTGATATTTTCAGACAGGTCTTCTTTATTTTTATATACTTTTTTTTTATTTTATTTATTTCAATGCAAAGAATATAAACAAACTCTCAAAAAGGATTTTCAATCAATCATTTTCTATACATCTTCACGTAGTAGACTACGTAAGTAAAATTTAAAATAACAAATTTCAAAGTAATTTTTCAATTTTTTTCGTTTCTCACTTCACTTCATCTATAAATAATTATTTTCTTAGAATGGTGGTTTTTAGTTTCAACAGAATAAAATTAGAAATATATGAATATTTTTAATTAATAGCAATTCTTCTATGAGACGATAGTAGAAATAGAAGTTTAGTAATCAACAAAAAAATTATTATTAGTAATTATTTACGTAAGTTCCCAAGCAGCTTTAAAGTTTAAATGACTACACTGTTCCTTGAAGTTAACTTAAAGTAATTTTTACCAGAGAGCGCAACGATTTATATCGGTATGATTACCGGATTATTCCCAAAGTGGGGAATAGGATTGTGGTCTTTTTTACCACACAAAAACTTTGGCTGGAACGGTAATAATCACGTTACAGATTCGTAATAGTGTACATAATGGTTACGTGAAGGTTTGGTAATTTTTCCCAATTATTCGATAGTTGAACCTCGGCTTTCCATTCGTTTATATTCGGAAATTATTTTAAAGAAATGGCATCATGCAAGTTTATCAAGAAATATGTCTATTTTAATGGTAAAAGAAGATGGCCGAAAAATGTTAAATTTTATTCACAGGCGAAAGAGGACATGGGTTGGAAGAAAATAAAAACGCTCGAAATTTTTTTGATAAATATAATGATTATAACTTCGAATAAAATTGTGCGCCCTAACAAATATGTAGTTTTATGAATATTTTTTTATAAATGTCAAAATAAATAAAACCAGCATTTTCAAAAAACGGCTAATAATCATGTTTAATTATTTTGGTAGGTACAAATTTACATAAGTTTGTAAGTAATGGTCTTATTTATCCAAAAATTATTGTTTATTTCATTAATTGGGAGGTTATTATTATTTAACCATTATACAATACGACATCTTTATTTAAATATTACTTTAAAGTATTATTTTTCACTTTTAAGTCATTTTGACTATTTTTATAGTAAGAATTCCTTAAAAATAATACTGAAGAGACATTTTTACTCTACAGTGACAAATATTACCTTTAAGTTATTTTTATAAGTTATTTTAGGTTAGACTTACTTATAGGTTATATTAAAGGGTTTTTTTTATGGGAAAATAACTTCAGAAATTACGTCGAAATTTTATCACTTTTACTGTAACAAAGTGGTGGCTGCTACTTGATTTTATTACTTCAAAGTAATTTTTATTTTAAAGTAATATTTGCCACGGTAGCGCTACTAACATTTTTACTTTTGAGTAAAAAACTTATAAGTAAATTCTTTGAGTAAATTTCACCAAATATTTACCTATGAATATTACCATTAGGTAGACAACTTTGAAGTTTAATTTGGTAGTAAAAATAACGTTATTTTTCCTGTGCTATTTACTTTAAAGGAAATTATTACTAAAAAGTTCCATAAATAAGTTTAATTAACTACATTTTCCTCTCCAAAAGTAAAAAAAACTTTATGCTAGTAATTCTTACGGAAAATGCGCTGGGTTATTTTTATAAAATTTGTTTTTTGTCCTACACAAGTCGGAATCGGGGGAAAATAGGGTAAGAAAATGAATGCTATTTACATTTAACAAGAGAAATTGTGAAGGAATGATTTATTTATTGGATAATGAGGGAAGGCCCCAGGGCTAAGAAGCTCCTTGGCTATTAAATGTGAATCAATGAGAAAAGCGAAAGGCTGTTGCTGCTTATTTTTTATAAATATAGTTCAGAATAATCTTCTGAAATGATTCCAAAAAAAAATATTTCCGTCCACACACAAGTCAAGTGCTTAAAGATTAGCGGAGCCATTTAAAAGATTAATTTCATTTGAATTTGTAAATG
Organism: Euborellia annulipes; assembly: GCA_023213315.1. NCBI lineage: Eukaryota > Metazoa > Arthropoda > Insecta > Dermaptera > Anisolabididae > Euborellia > Euborellia annulipes. The sequence continues at coordinate 34,549 of JAKCPI010021751.1, forward strand.
TTTTGTAAATAAAATTAGCTACAAATCTTTTAACACCGCTCGTAAGAAAAGAAACAATGCTAATAAGATTTTTTTTTTTTTTCAAAGCTTTTTTAAAGATGAATCACTTAAAGTGGCAACGGCCAAAGGAGAGATTTTTGTTTTTGTTGCTGCTTGTTTATTTTAATTAATGTGATCGAAGCATTTGATAAAATTAAACTTTGCAGAGAATAAAAAATATTTTTTAAAGGAAAAGAAAAATTAATTCAAATTATGTTTCCAGAGCCGTAGTCAACTAATTTTCAAATACTGTACGTAAAATATTTTTGGTAGTTTTAAAATTTTATTGATATTTCTTTCTTTATTTATAATTTTTCGGAATTTTGGGGGGGGGGTGGTTGCTAGTTTGTATAATAATACAAATGATAAGTTAAATGCAAAATATTGACCCAAATCCCCCCCCTGCCCTTCCATGTTTGGTTTGACTTTGTCAAGAAGTGTTCAGACTTGGGTAATCAAATTGGAGCGAATTTTGAGAAATTTGAAAAAAAAAGTAGTTCAGTAAAGTAAAATACTAATACTATTTGGTCTATTTTGTTCAAAAGCTGTTACTTCAAAGCTACTTTTAAGACAACAAGTCCGACAGCTAACCATTTTGGTTGCCTAAACTCAAGGCTCCACACTTGTGGTGCCGATGGCAGCTCGTTTTTTTCTTGACTTATTTTTTAGGAACTCTCACACACACAGGAAAACTCTCTAAGCAAAAACGTTAACTTTTAACATCTGAAATCAGCGTTAATTCATTTTAACACCCCCTTGACTCAAATTGCTATTCTGATGGCAAAAACTTTAACGCCAAAGTGATAACATTTTTCAATAGTGTTAAAAATTAATGTCAAGTCTAGGAGTGCCTTTCATATTTTAACGCCGTTTTTAATTAATCAAAATATGGCGTCTAGAACCTAAAAAGTAAGGTTATGATTTTGACAGCTTTGAGATAAAAGCAACATGTTAACATCGTTGTTAAAACTTTTTTTTTTTAATTTATTTAAGATCTTTTTCGGCCATTTACATTCCGTCCCTATTAATTTCAAATGATTAGTAGCCAATTGAAATTTCGTTTAGGACGGGAAGCGAACCCGGGACCCTAGGTAGGAGAAGCTAATGTCTTCTCTCTCTGAGCCATGGGCCACGGGCAAAAATTTTCTTTAGAGAATAGCATTTTTTAACGCTGATGTTATAACTTGTAAACACCTAATTTATGATATTAAATTTTAACGCCTGTTTTTAGAGAATAACCTGACAGAGAGACAGGTCACAGACCATTTTGGAGGAGAAGGGGTCTTAAAACGGTAATTTTCATCAAAATCTCGATATAAATACAATACTTTCTATATATTAAAACATAAAAGTAAAAGAAAGTAAAAATGTTTTTGTTATTTTGTGATCTAGGCGATAAAACACAAGTGCAAGGACGTTTATGTTCGATTTCCGACTATAGCCTAGACCGGCTCAGAAGCAATTAATCAAAAAAGAAATTAATGATTGTCAGGAAACAAACGAAATAAATTTAAACACCTTATGTAAATTGGAATATTTAATTAGCATTCTTTAATAAAGCAGTTCAAAAAGGAAGAAGTGCTAAGTGATATTTCCGGAATAATATTTTCATTATTTATACTCCTATTCGCCGACGGAGTGGGGTTATTATTTTAGGAGAAATTCCCCTGCTAGATAAATAAAGAATTCCAAATCTTAACATAAATAATATAAGCTAAGCTGATTGTGCATTCCTCGAATGAACCTTTATGTTTATAAATTCTTGTTTTAACCATCGGATGACAATATCAAAAAGTGTGAATCAGCAAGTATAATTTAATTAAATATGTGCAAATATTCGATTGACAACTCACTATTTATTGTTAATTTGTTTATTATTCTAAGCCGTTAATTTTTTTTTTTTTTTAGTTCGTCATGAATGAAACGCTTTCATTGCAAAAAATAAATGTTATTATTTACACTGAAAGCGTATTTGTGAATGAATCTAATCAAAGATTGAAATGAAATTAAAAAACAGAGACAATTTTTTTCGTTAACTACTTAAAAATTAAGTGGTTTATGAATTAAGTCTTCTCTAATCGAGCATGAGAAGGGTTTCTTTTCTCTCTTTTTTTAAGAGAGAGAGAGAAAGGGTGGGGGGTTATTTTCGATCGAACAACTTGGTTTTTAGGCCTCAGGCTTTAGAAAGATGCTATTTGGGGTTTCAAACTTTATTAAGCAAGGGGAAAAAAAAAGTTTATATGAAAATATATTATATTTAGTCCCTGTATATGATGCTGTAATTTAAATTAAAAAAAAAAAAGAACAAAACTTTATCTGTCAAAAGAAATTTTTTTTTTTTATTTAAGTCTTCGATGATGGATCTATTTAAAAAATAAAAAAAAATAAAATAACTAGGAAAATTTATAAAAAAATCTGGTGTGACTGGTCGCACGACACACAACTTTCTCTTACCTTCGGTATTCGAAAGTTGTGTTCTGAGCTTGTCACACCAGATTTTTTTGTGTCAACATCGCCGATATATTAAAATTCAAGATGTAAAATTTATAAACGGGGGAAAATATTTATATTTTGTTACCATGGCAACCAATTCTGCTATCTTTCCTATGAAGGGTAAAGTGGTCTTCAGAAGATTTCATTGGCAAAATGAGAATATACATTTTAAAGAGCATCTAAAATTTTAATCAAAATCGTTGGAGCGAATTTTGAGAAAATCGAAAAAAACTGAAAAAGTGCATCAGTAAAGTACTAGTACTCTTTGGCTGAATTTGTTCATAAACTTCGTGTCACGTGCCAGGGGGGGCGCCTAACTTAAATATAAAATTTCAATTTCCTAGCTCTGTTCATTCTTGAGTTATTTTGTTCACAGACACACAGACAGACCATGTCGCGAAAACCACTTTTTTGGATTCAGGCGAGCTGAAAACGTGTATATTCATCAAAATCTCGACATCGAATTTTTGACATGAATCAAATGCTTTTTCTCTCTATATATATTAACATATATAGAGGTAAGAGAAAGTAAAATTGATAATTTTTAGTTTCTCTTAGCCCGCGACCTGTGGCTCAGAGAGAATACATTAGCTTCTCGCGCCGGGGTCCCGGGTTCGCTTCCCGTCCCAAACGAGAAAAATTTATTTCATTTGATTTGACTACAAATCATTTGAAATAAATAGGGATGTGGTCTAAACGGCCTTAGATGCCGAAAAAAGTTTCTCTTACCTATACATGTGATATATATAGAAAGTATTAGATTCATGTCGAAATTTTGATGGATATATGTTTTGGGATCCCCTGAGTTCAAAAAAGTGGTTTTTGAAATATGGTCTGTCTGTCTATGTGTGTTTGAACAAAATAACTCAATAACGAAAAAGTGCTAAGATATTTAAATTTTATATTTAAGGTAAGAACCCCCCTGGCACGTAACACGAAGCTTTTGGACAAAATCGGCCAAAGAGTACTAGTACTTTACTGAAAAAGATAGAATTAAGATTGACACACTTTAAAAATATAAAACTCAAAATGATTTTAGCAATAAATAAAAGTTATTCTATATGTAAAGGAAATATCATTCAGATCAAAAAAGACGTCAGAAAAGAATAGAATCGTTTTATGTGCAGATTATTTACGGATGTTAAGCAGATTTTATTCTCTATCTCTTGTTGCAAATAAAAAGAAGAATATATATATATATATATATATATATATAAATGAATATCCGATGAATATTGTATAAATTCTTTAGTATATAGTGAATTTATAAAATCTATGAATGAGAAAAAGACACCATGTGGCGAATTGAGAAGAATATTTTTATCAAAAATGATTAACGTATCAAAAACTGATGTTGCTTCCTCACAGACTGTTTCTCCTATAAAATCTCTCTATTTTATGAATTAGTACGATGGAAATGATGCAATTTAATCTTTTCCCATGTTTTAAGTAAAATGTTTATTTGGAATAAATATATGAAACCACAAAGTCTCACTTGGAGCGGAATTATACTCTACCAGAAACCCTTCATGTGTTATTATTAATAATTTATGACCACAACGTTTCTAACTTCAAATAATATAGCAAAATAAAAGCAAAGCAATTTATGTATATAGGTATTCTCGATTTGAGATTAGAGCGAGCGAGAGAGCATCTTGTGTTATATAAACATGGTAGGGAGGCAGGCAGCATCAGCAGCAGGTCTGTCTGTCTGATCTTTGAGGGTTGCACGATTTCAATATTGGCAAGTGAAGGATAGATGGATGGATGGCTGGCTGAGAGAGAGAGATTGAAGAGCCTGGGGCTGTCTTCGTCTTGTCTTGTGAGTATATGGGGTCGAAGGGTGAATGAGGAAGGAAGGGCGAAGAAGACATGGGAAGACGTTCTGTGAAGCCGCAGGGCTACAAGACGCAACCGACGACTAATGAGCCAACTGCAACCGGCAAAATGCGATTATTTCTCCTCTCTCCCAAGGGGTTATTTATTACAACTCGACTATTTCGGATTTAGAGGAAATCAATCTTGAAGAAAAATGTTGATGTATAAAAAAATAATGGAGTTTATTATTATTATTAAATTGAATTTAAATTTAATTCATTTGAGATATAAGAAATTACCTGAAGGGAATTAGTGTATTACAAAAATGATAAATCTCTCAGTCAAGAAATTACTTTCACTCCTTCTCCTAGAACATTAAAGGGTTACCCTGCCAGTTGTCGCATTGCTATTCCTACTGAGCCGGCGGGCACGAACTAAATGATTAAAGTAAACTATAAAATCATTTAGTTCCTCGTAAGAAGGTATTGTGGAGGCGATTAGTCAAGGGGATAAAGTAGTTAGTTGAAGGTACCTCAAGTTCAAATCCATATGACGACAAAAAGTCCAACTCTACCAGAGGGTATTAAATGGAAATGAAAATCGGTAGGCAGAGGGTGGGTCAAAAAAAATCTATTAAGATTGAGATGTCTCCTAATGAGGAAGGAAACGGGAACCCAGCTCAGTATTATTACCATGAAACTTAGTTACTCCAAAGAGTAACCACAACGTGTCAGTTCTGACATTAATGAATGAAGAACCAGAGGGTATTAAATGGAAATGAGAATCGGTAGGCAGAGGGTGGGTCAAAAAAATCTATTAAGACAACGATTATTCCAGCATCCCGCAAGCGGGAAAAGATGGAGGTGGCAATGAAAGAAAGATACAACAGAATATTATTAAAATCTTTAGAAGATATCTTCATTTTCCTCTCTAAAGTTGACGTTAAATAAGATAGAGCCTCTGACGTGGGTTCGATTCTCCGCCCTATTATAAGAAATTTTCCCAAATAGAATGGAGTAGTTTTGGTTGCATAACCACAAAAAAAAACGACATGTTGGGTAGTTTTTTTTCACTATTAAATAATAAGAATATTAAATTAGAAATGTTGGTCCTTATATATAATAAGCATTGATATCTTCATCTTATTTATAAAAATTATAGGTAGCAAAGTTTGCAAGTCATGGTTAATTAAACTTAATATTGTTAAAAGAAGAGCAGAGCACACGCAGACAATTTCAAATTCATCAAGTTTTTTTTTTTTTTTTTTTTCAATGTTGAATTTTTAATTAAAGAATTCCATGACCCACCTAGCGCGCGCCTCTCTATTTAAGAGAGAGAAGAAAAACAATTTTTAATTTTCAAATTAAATTACAATGCGTTAAGGAAGAAAAAAAAAAGAGTAATAATTTAAATTTATCTCTGATATAATTATATATAGGCGACTAAAATAAAAAAAAAAAAAAACATTTAATTTTTTTTGCGAAAATTAATTAAAAATTTTCTTGTATCAAAATGAAAATGAAATTTGATATCAAGTTAGATAATCTGTAACATTAATCAGGATGAAAATTCAATAAAAAAAAAAAACATTCAATTTTATTTCGCGTCACTATTATACGTATCTAAGTAAAATAAAATAGTAAGAGGAAAGTATTTTTTTTTTTCAACTTTGTCTGCCAATACACGTCATATAATAATATTGGTGAAAAATTTTACCCGTCTTCTCAATTTTTATGTTTTTACGTGTTTAGTCAAAAAGACTTCAAAAATGAAAAAAAATAATAATAAATTTTTAATAGAAAAAAAAAATATTGATATAGGCTATGTGCGCTTGTGGGTACGTATTTATATATAGAGAGAGCATGTGTGTATTGATATAGAGGGAGAAAGTCTTGGATTCATGTCGAAAAATTCGATGTCGAGATTTTGACGGATATACACGTTTTGAGGTCCCCTGAATTCAAAAAAGTGGTTTTCGCGACATTGTCTGTCTGACTGTGAACAAAATATCTCAAGAACGAAAAGAGCTAGGAAGTTGAAATTTTATATTTAAGCTAGGCACTCCAATGGGACATGACAGGAAACTTTTGAACAAAATCGACCAAAGAGTACTAGTACTTTACTGATGCACTTTTTCAGGTTTTTTTTTTTTCTATTTTCTCAAAATTAGCTCCAACGATTTTGATTAAAATTCAAAAATCAATTATTTTTTAGATGGTCTTTAAAATGTATATTCTCATTTTGCGGTGGAAATCTTCTTGAAGATCACTTTACTCTTGTACTTCTTAGGAAAGATAGGAGATAATGGTTGCCAAGATAACAAAAAAAAAAATATTTTCATATATAAATTTTACATCTTGAAAATCGAATGTACCGTACTGTCGGAAGCTAAATATATGTCGACACAAAAAAATCTGGTGTGACAAGCACAGTATTCACCGAAGGGTAAAAGAAAGTTGTGTGCTGTGAGACCAATCACACTAGATATTTAAAATTTATTTCGAATCACTTATCGAATGAAACTCAGCAAAATTATAGTCCTAGGTGATCGTAAGAACATAAAGACATTAAAAGGAGAGATGAATCAGTGCAGCGTGCAGTAAAAAAA
>JAKCPI010021752.1:0-10307 GCA_023213315.1 Euborellia annulipes
AAACTACAAGAGTAAAGTGGTCTTCAGAAGATTTCAATGGCAAAATGAAAATATACATTTTAAAGAGCAACTAAAAAATAATTGATTTATGAATAAAAATCGTTGGAACTAATTTAGAGAAAAACGAAAAAAAAGAAGTACTAGTTTCTTTAGCCGATTTTGTTCAAAGGCTTCGTATTACGTCCCAAGGAAGGGGGTACCTAACTTAAATATAAAATTTCAACCACATGGCTCTTTTCGTTCTTTTTTATTTAAACACACAGACTTTTTTTCCCATTTACACACACATAAACAATCTTCTCGGGAACTCAGGCCATGTAAGACTAAACGATACTCATTATTTGTTAATTTATATTGGGGGTCCAGGCATTCTTATTTAAGCTATTTGGATTAAAATCATCAGACTGCCTGGGATCCGAACCCGCGACTTTTGGTATACATAAGGCAGGCGCGCTGCCAACTACACCATGAGGGCTCTTATATTTTGTTCAGAAACACAAACAAACCATTTTCCGTTAAAATCTCGACATTGAATTTTTGACAATACTACCCAATAATATATATATACAGTATATAACAGCAAATAATAGATTATTTAGCCCTTTTTACTTTCTCTTACCTCTATATATGTTAATATATGAGAGAGAAAGTATTGGATTCATGTCAAAAATTCGATGTCGAGATTTTGATGGATATACACGTTTTGAGGTCCCCTGAATCCAAAAAAGTGGTTTTCGCGACATGGTATGTCTGTCTGTCTGGGTTCAATTTAAAGCATGAAGGAATTGAGCTAGGAGGTTGAAATTTTATATTTAAGTTAGCGCACCCACCTGAGGCGTGAAAATAAGCTTTTAATCAAAATCAGCCAAAGAGTACTAGTACTTTGCTGATGAACTTTTTCAGTTTTTTTTTTTATTTTCTCAAAAATTGGCTCAAACGATTAATTTTTTAATTCTTAAATCAATTATTTTTTAGATGCTCTTTAAAATGTATATTTTCATTTTGTGATTGAAATCTTCTGAAGACCACTTTACTCTTGTACTCCATAGAAAAGATAGGAGAAATGGTTGCAATGGTAACAAAATATAAATATTTTCCCATACTAATAAATTTTACATCTTGAAATTCGAATGTACCGTACTTTTGGAAACTAAAATCTCGACACAAAAAATCTGGTGCGACCAGTCACACCAGATTTTGAATATACTGTATATTCTCCTTAATGATAAGAGAAACATATAAAGATGAGAATGTTGAACACCCTATAAATCTCATTTATTATTTATTAAGAGCTAAACGAGATGCTCATTCATCTAAACATGACATTAATATTTCATTATCTAATAATAATAGTACGTAATTCTCACACTCTCATTATTTAAAAACTGCCTGAAACAGAAAGCAGAGAGGATTATGAGATTACATTAAAAAAAAAATTTGCATTTGAAGTTGAAAAATATTACATATATAACCCTTAATGAGGGCGTCAATAAGTTAAAAGAAATTATTAATTCGCCGTCACGGTAGCGACAGACAGTGAGGAATGAGCCACTCGGTTCAACTAATGTTGGGAGATTTGTATCCAAACGGATGCTGTCCCTTGATTAACGCCTCCTCAAATGAAGACATCGACTCGCATCAACCAACAACTTAATCACCAGGGAGTAAACGAAACAACCAATATTTATTTCATTTTATTATTCGACTATCTAAATACTATCACAAAAGATATACCTTGTCGTTATTTTTTACTTTCTCTTACCTATGTTATATGTAATATATATATAGAGAGAAAGTATTGGATTCATGTCAAAAATTCGATGTCGAGATTTTGATGGATCTTCACGTTTTGAGGTCCCCTGAATCCAAAAAAGTGGTTTTCGCGACATGGTCTCTGTCTGTCTGTGTGTCTGTCTGTGTGTCTGTGTGTGTGTCTGTGAACAAAATATCTCAAGAACGAAAAGAGCCAGGAGGTTGAAATTTTATATTTAAGTTAGGCACCCCCATGGGACGTGACACGAAGCTTTTGAACAAATCGACCAAAAAGTACTAGCACTTTACTGATTCACTTTTTCAGTTTTTTTCGATTTTCTCAAAATTTGCTCCAACGATTTTTTTTAAAATTCAAAATCAATTATTTTTTAGATTCTCTATAAAATGTATATTCTCATTTTGTGATTGAAATCTTCTGAAGACCACTTTACTCTTGTACTCCATAGAAAAAGATAGGAGAAATGGTTGCCATGGTAACAAAATATAAATATTTTGTCATACTTATAAATTTTACATCTTGAAGATCGAATGTACCGTACTGTCGGAAACTAAATACATGTCGACACAAAAATCTGGTGTGACAAGCACAGTACACAACATTCGATTACCGAAGGTAAGAGAAAGTTGTGTGCTGTGCGCCAGTCACACCAGATTTTATTTTCTTAAGAAGAAGTCAAAGTGGGGTGTTCGAAAAAAAACGACCCCGTTCCCAGGAAAATACTCCTAATATACAGAATAGGCAAAAGGCAGCTCGCAACTTTCGGTAAATGTTAATTGGTTGTGTTTTAGATTTAAAAATATTCAAAAAGAATATTTTAGTTATCAAATTTTTACTTTCTCTTACCTCTATATATGTTAATATATATAGAGAGAAAGTATTGGATTCATGTCAAAAATTCGATGTCGAGATTTTGATGGATATACACGTTTTGAGGTCCCCTGAATCCAAAAAAGTGGTTTTCGCGACATGGTCTGTCTGTGTGTTTGTGAACAAAATATCTCAAGAACAAAAAGAGCTAGGAGATTGAAATTTTATATTTAAGTTAGGTACCCCCTAGGACGTAGCACGAAGCTTTTGAACAAAATCGGCTAAAGAGTTCTAGTACTTTTCTGATGTACTTGTTCAATTTTTTTTCGATTTTTTCAAAATTCAAAAATCAATTATTTTTTTAGATGCTCTTTAAAATGTATAAATTCCTTAAGAATATTCATATTATTGAAGATTTTAGAAAACCATAAAGGAAAAAAATCCCGATTAATAATGGCAAAGAAGCTGTCAAGGTATAGACTATTATATGGACCCTGTTATGCAATGGTGTGTCAAAGACCAAAAAAATCAAAATTGAGATAAGCACGGAATATTGTTTCAAATGCTATAATTACTAGTATTTTTTATGAAATATGTCCTAAAAAAATTTATATTTAATGTTACTTGCACAATTGACAACAAAAAATTATATATAATCCAATGAAAACAAAAAACTTTAATGTTGATTTTCTCAAAACTCGATGTTTGGTCTTTGACATAATAATATTAAAATTATTTCTCTCTGTCATGGTAGATAATTTCAATGATTTACTTCAACGCTGGCTGTCTCTCCTAGCCTGTTGAAAACTTTCATGTCACTTTTCGACTCAGATTTCTATGAAATTTGGATCATAGATACAGTCTATAGAGACTAAGAAAAAGCCCCAATTTCAACTTGATATCCCAACTCGTGTGAGAAATATGGGATGTTAAATTTCTCAAAAATGACAAAAAATCGAACTACAAAATTGCTTTAAAATCTCTAAGAAGCGAGATAGAAAGATGAATGAAGAATCATTTTATAGTGTTTTAGATGTATTTTCGTGAAAGTAATTTTTTAAAACTATAATAAGAAGCAAAGAAATAAATATTTTTTACAACCTTATTCTGGTTGATGAGTGGCTATTAGTTTACGAAACATCAACAAGATGGGAATAAAGAATTTTTAGAATTTTTTATTTTAAAATATATATAAATAAATATTGAGGGAAAGAGGACTGATAGCAATTTAAAAAATAAATTTAAAAGTCGGTAATTTAATATGACTTCAATAAATCTATTGTTTTAATATATTCAAATGGCTGTTGTGAGATATAGAGATATATAAAAAATGCCTAAATAAAATCACTCCCCTCTGGGCATTACAGAGGAAGTTGGTTCGACATAAATTGCCCAAGAAATGATGAATTGACGGAGATGATAGTGCCTTCACTATTTCTCACTTAGAAATGTCAGTCAACACAAAAGGGAATATTTTCTTCTTTATTCAAACAAAAATATTGAGGATTTTATTTTGTTTTTCAATACATCGAAAACTCTTTCTTTTGGAGAGATTAAAGATTAAATATACCAGGTATTATAGAGGTGAAAATATAATAAACGAATATGTGTGAAGAAAAGAATAGCAGCTAAATAATATTTCATTTATTAGGCCCTCTCTGCTGACGTTTCGGTCTTGGTCAAGATCATTCCCAGGACGGGCTTTCAATATAGGCATACAATTAAATATGTAGTAAATATAGATATTAGGATATACCTATATTATTCAATCATTAAACATATTAATATTATTAATAATTTCTATGATTACTACATATATGGTAGAATATTTAATTGAATGCCTAATATCGACAGCCCGCAAGCTTTGAGGATGGTCAGACGCCTCAAAACGTGTATTTTCATCAAAATATCAATATTGAATTTTTGACAGGTGGCCATCAGTAAATAAATGTGTGTATTCAAAATAAAGTATGAAGGAATGAGCCAAGAGTAAAGTGTGCTTCAAACAATTTTCAGGGGAAAATGAGAATATACATTTTAAACAACATCTAAAAAATAATTGATTTTTGAATTTTAATCAAAATCGTTAGAGCGAATTTTGAGAAAATCGAAAAAAAAACTGAAAAAGTACGTCAGTAAAGTACTAGTACTCTTTGGCCGATTTTGTTCAAAAGCTTCGTGTCACGTCCCAGGGGGGGGAGGGGTGCCTAACTTAAATATAAAATTTCAACCTCATAGCTCTTTTGGTTCTTGAGATATTTTCTTCACATATTCACACACAGAAACACATACACACAGACAGACAATGTCGCGAAAACCGCTTTTTTGGATTCAGGGGACCTCAAAACGTGAAGATCCGTCAAAATCTCGACATCGAATTTTTGACATAAATCCAATACTTTCTTCTCTCTATATTTATTAACATATATAGAGGTAAGAGAAAGTAAAAAAGTAATCATAATAATTTTGACTAAGAACCACAATATTGGGAGCATGATCTGGGGAGCTAAATGTATGTTGACACAAAAAATCTGACGAGATAAGCAAAGAACACAACTTTCAATCGAAAGTAAGAAAAAGAGATAAGTCACACCATCTTTTTCCATTAATTTATAAAGAAGTTTGGAATGTATTAAAGTAACTAGACCTATTATTCAAAAGAGAATTTTCCCTCTGGCATATGATTGAAATTTCAAGACAGTTTTGATTTTTTTCCTTCTTCCTATTATACAATAAATTATATTCAAAATGATAAGAACAAGAGACTTGATGGAACGAAATAAATAAAAGTGTCTGTCTGCTTTTATGAAGAGAATGGAGTGAGGGGACGGACGAGAGTCAGGTTAATAGGGGGCGTAATTAACGAGGCATAAGTTTTCTGTAATGTGCCGCTTTCTGTGGGCGGGAATGCCCACGCGTCTCCAAAATAAAAATAAAAAAAAAAAAAACAATGACATATAACATGTGTATATAATGTAAATATATATATATCAAAGAAAAATAATAGCAGGTATGCATGTTAAATAAAAAAAATTCCTGTAATGGAGTGAGACAAAAGATTTGATACAAAATTTTGTTTGCGAATATATGAAATATATAAGTTAAAACTTCGGCAGAAATTCAAAATCAATTCTATAAAATATTAACGAATAGAGACCGGTTGTTTCACATCAGGTCAACTAGCAAACTTATCCGACCGATAGCAAATCATAGATATAGTAAACAAGAACGCGCTTAACCTTAAAAGTTAAAAAAAAAATAATTATTAATAAGGTTAGTTTTGTGAAATTAGCAACTTAATAAAAGCAGGACTTTAATTCGCTAATGTCCGTCCGTCCGTCTGTCACGCTCTATTAAGGCAACTTCCCGTTGGAATTTTGTAATGAAATTTTATATGCATAAAGAGGACCTTCTCGCGATTACAGGAAAATTATTTTCATTCCGAAATTCTTATAATTTTTTGAGTTATTAATTCTTAAATTTCCGATTTCTCCCATAGGAAATGTATAAAGAAAAATTTATGTATTCTTTTCATTTGTGTATTCCATGAATGTAAACAAATCCTCAAGCAGGCACTGAATTGGAATGGACGGAATGAGAATCCTTGACCTTTGATATCAGAAGCGAATGCTTTACCTCTCGGCTATAAGTCAAGAAAATAATTAAAGATAATTAATTGTTTAACAAAAATATCCAAAATAATAAATATCATGACTTATGTTCCTAATTTCACCCCTTAGTTAAGTCTTAAACCGAACTTTGCGTCTTGTTAGTTAGCTATGATCTGGGATAATCATATGATTAGCTTAACTAGATGTGAAAAGACATAGTCAACTAACTTAGCCGAGGTATAGCTAATTAATTAGATGTGAATCAACTGGCACTAAGATGCGTTTCATGAAATTTATTAGACAAAAATAGTTACGGGCACATTAATTTATTTAAATTTTTTTAGCCCATAACCTTGAAAATTTTTTTCTTTTTACTTATACGTAAAAAGGCAAATGACCAATGACCAAGTAGTCTACATTAAAGGCTCGGGCTGGGGTTAATTTTATGATCCTAATTAACGTAATTTATCGGGTATCCAATCTTAAGAGAATGTTCGTGTTTTTTTTACTCTTTATTAGTCATAAAAAAAAAAACATTTCATAATATAATAATAATTAAATACCGGGTGACTAAAAATCGAAACTTTATTTTTTATCCAATTACTATTAAATTTTCTTCTTCTCGGGAAATAAATTCCAATTAATTATAAATAAAATGGTTAGTGTTTGGTGAAAGTTGAATTTCTAGATATAAAATTATCTATTTGGAATTTTTTTCTTTTATTTTTCAAATAAATTTCTTTTTTTTTGTAATTCTCATTTATTTTTATATACGAAGAAAGTGTTTTATAGCCAACAATAGAGGAGAACCTTCCATTCAGGAAAATATTGACCGTAGCAGGATGATTCCTATGAAGGACAAGTGTGTTTCAAACAATTAGTGAGGAAATATGCATTAAAAAGAAATAATTGATTTGTGAATTTTATCGTTAGGAAGGATTTTGAGAAAGTCGAAAAAAATATTCACAGACAGCAGGCATATGAACATTTTGCGGGACATTTAGGGATCCTAAAAACGTTAAAATAACGACATCAAATTTTGAGAAGAACAAAAACACAAAACAACAGGAAAAGAAGCAAGAGCAGCCAAAAATAAGAGCGTCTGATTTTTTAAAAATTATTGAGACGTTTCCGAACAAATTTATTTTCCAATCTTCAGACTTTATTTGGACTCTGTAACGCAATAGTGTGTCAAGCGCCAGCTACCGAATTTTGAGAAAATTAACATTAAAGTTTTTTGTTTTCATTGGATTATATATAATTTTTTTTGTCAATTGTGCAAGTAACATTAAATAAAAATTTTTTTAAGACATATTTCATAAAAAATATTATTAATTATAGCATTTGAAACAATATTCCGGGCTTAACTCAATTTTTAATTTTTTGGCGCTTGACACACTAATGCATAACAGGGTGCATTTAAGGTGCTGAAGTTGGCCAAGGATCAGAATATGAGAATGATTCTCATTAAATAATCATAATTCATAATTACGCATGTATTATGCCCCTTTGACCAACTCCGGGACTTTTAACAATATTGAAAGACGGGATTATAAATTTCTCTCGAAACGTTTCAATAATTTATTAAAAATCGGAGTGTGTTATTTTTGGTTCCTCTGTTGTATAAGTAAACAGCCACTGACTTGTTAGGTTTATCAAAACCTTCTATATATTGTATATCGAGAGGAGAAAGTAAAAACTTATAGTAGTCAACTTTTCGAGTGTCAGCACGCTAATTTTCAGGGCAAACAAAATTGTCAGAAAACTACAGCTGTTAAGTATCTATTTGCTTTTTAATGATGTTTAAATATGTTTATTATTATCACGGCTAAAACAACCAAAAACATTCAAATTTTTATAAAAAAAAAGTTTTATAGCTATTACTGTTAAATTCTCTTTATTTTATGCTAAAAATCTAAACTAAAATTAAAGTTAATTAGCTTTAGACTTTTCACCTAAAAATTAGGAAAATATTTAAAGAGAACTGTAAAAGCAATAAAACTTTTTTCATAGAATTTTAATTTTTTTAACATTAAATTTATATTTTAACAAGACTGTGTTTTTTTATTGGCGAGGCCAAACATCCCATGGCCTCCGGGGAACGAACCAAGGATCTCCAGCCTTTCAGGGCCTTTCAGGTCCATTGCACCAGGCCACCGGACCCTCGACCTACACCAATAAAACTCATTTCCCCTTATATGCAGTTGGTCGTGCAAATCACTAACAAAGTGAAAAACTTTAAAGAAAAATGTATCATCATCTAAGGATTCTTGCTGTGTAGACATTATTATGTATTAAATGTATCCCTTGTCCGCCGCTTTTTAAACCAGTAGAGGGACAGACATCTGGGTCTGCTCTAATACACTACTGTAAGCAGTGTAGCCCTGAGGGCAGTGGGGTTAAGTTATAGTTAAATATTTTTCGAGATCTATATTTGAATAAGAAAATAGTATTCAAAATACCTCGATTCGGACTTAACTAGTCATAGATATATTTAACAAGACTGTGAGTGTTTTTTTTATTGGCGTGGCCAATATTATCGGCCTAAAGACTTTAATTAAATTTATCGAATTTAAAGGGAGAAAAGGTAAAAATCTTCAATTAATCTTAATAAATGTATTATAGTGAGATGGATAGCTGAGTAGATATTGTAGTAAGGAATTCCAAGTCGACGTTTCGGTCAGATATACGATCATCCTCAGGGCTGAAGCGTGTCAACAAAATTCCTCAAAAAGTCGACTGGCGCAATTGTGTAAATTATTTCTTGCTGCCTTTGGTCCTTATTAAATGGCAAGCAATAATTTACACAATTGCGCCATTCTACTTTTTGAAGAATTTTGTTGACACGCTTCAGTCCTGAGGATGGTCGTAAATCTGCCTTAAAAGTCGGTTTGAAGTGACTAATAAACGGAATAAACATATATTTTAAATCTGATGTGAGAGAAGACGAGATTATAATTTTCGTAATTACAGGTACAATATATTGAAGCCTCAAAAAAATTTGCTATTCAACATCATCGTTGGTTTTAAAATTCCATTCCAACTGGAAAGCAGGAAAATTTCCTTGACTATTAACTACCTGTAGTTACGAAAATTGAAATAAACATAGCTGCAATCGCTCTTTTCTTTATTCCTTACTTAATAAATGTGTTTGCCACCTAAGTAAAACACAATAGACAGACAATATTGATAAAATATATTATAAAATACACAAATTTTTTTTATCACCTGAGGGGGTCAGGTTAATTGCAACGATCCTACTTTTTTAAAAGACCGCCCTTATTGGTTCTTTTTTGCCCAAATAAAAAACCCCCCTCATATCGATGAAACACCCGGTATCTTTTTATTTATGATTTAGTGTAGATTGAAAAGTTGACAAATACTTTAGGAGTAATTGGGAGGCGGACCCACATTAAGAAGGCCCTCACCCTAATTAAATGGACACAGAGAAAAAGAAACACCGAAACCAAGCATTTGGAAAAAATTTAAAAAAAATAAAGCATGTATTTAATGGGGCAATATGTATTGTCGTCATATCTGATATAGTGTGTGTGAGAGAATGAAGAGAGCTAGCCACTGTCATTTATTTAAGATAAGTATTAAAATGTTTGTTATGTTACGTTATTATAATTAAATTGTCTGGCTTAAAGCCGTCCCTTTTGGTTTTGGTGCTGCCTATAATGGATGGATGGGATTGTGCTACGAGTATATAATTCAAAGGGAAAAAGCCCTTCGCTCTCTCTAACTTGATCACTTAACTTTTAAAGCTTGGCTAATTTGCGGATTTCCATTAAATAATTTTCAAATAAATTGTTTGAGTGTATTATTCTAATTGGATATAAATATAGAGTTAGATGCGCACACGCTAACAGAGACATTTATAATCTCAAAATTTGGAAATCAATTTTCTCATTAAGAGAAGGGGGAATTAATTTGATATAATAAATAGATTTGAAACTTTTTCGATTTGTTGTTGAAATTTTATATGCGTTTCGAGGTTACTATTTTTTTTCTATTTTTGGTTGTATAGAGACTCCCAGGTGGTCAAAATAAACATTCATTTCTTTTTTTTTTTTATTGTCTTATACCAATTAGTAACAAAATGGTTAGGCTCC
>JAKCPI010021753.1:0-25723 GCA_023213315.1 Euborellia annulipes
GAGAAACCGGAGTTTTCCCCGAAAACCGAATTCTGTTTTTTTTTTAATTTTTTACTTTCTCTTACCTATGTATATATGTAATATATATAGAGAGAGAAAGTATTGGATTCATGTCAAAAATTCGATGTCGAGATTTTGATGGATCTTCCGTTTTGAGGTCCCCTGAATCCAAAAGAGCGGTTTTCGCGACATGGTCTGTCTGTGTGTGGGGGTGGTGGGTGGGTGGGTGTGTGTGTGTTCAATTTTAAGCATGAAGGAATTGAGCTACGAGGCGTTGAAATTTTATATTTAAGTTAAACACCCATAGGGACCGGAAAAATAAGCTTTTAATCAAAATCGGCCAAAGAGTACTAGCACTTTACTGATGTACTTTTTCAGTTTTTTTCGATTTTCTCAAAATTTGCTCCAACGATTTTTTTTTTAATTCAAAAAATCAATTATTTTTTAGATGCTCTTTCAAATGTATATTCTCATTTTGCAATTGAAATCTTCTGAAGACCACTTTACTCTTGTATTTCATAGGGAAGATAGGTGAAATGGTTGCCATGGTAACAAAATATAAATATTTTCCCATACTTATAAATTTTACATCTGAATTCATATATTCCGTACTGTCATGTCGGGAACTAAATATATGTCGACACAAAAAATCTGGTGTGACTAGCACAGAACACAACTTTCGATTACCGAAGGTAAAGAGAAAGTTGTGTGCTGTGCGCCAGTCACACCAGATTTTCCTTCAGTTGTATTTGTATTCAAATTATAAATTAGCCCGTGATCCATGGCTCAGAGAGAAGACATTAGCCTCTACAGTAGTGGCTTGAGGTTTTGGGTTCGCTTCCCGTCCCAAGCGAGAAAAATTTATTTCATTTGAATTGGCTATCAATCATTTGAAATAAATGGTATAGGGTCTAAATGGCCTTAGATGCCGAAAAAGACCTTAAACAAATTAAAAAAAAAAAAAAAATAAATTATTTATATTTTTTCCCCTTTTTTGCAATACTTAAATAATCTATATATAATAATAGCGGAGTGTCTGTATGTCTGTCTGTCCGTCTGTCTCGCTCTTTGACCTCTTATAGAGAACGTTTTGAAGAGTCCAGGAAAAATACTCGGGTACTCGGTTCCTGCAATTTTTTGAGTTATTAATTCCTAATTCCTAAAGTTACGATTACGACATAAGAAATGTATAGAGAAATATTTAGGGGATTGGAATAGTAGTAATAATAATTTTCTTAGGTTCAGATCCCAGACAGTCCGATGATTTTATTTAATCTATCTCCAAATAGCTTAAATAAGAATGCCTGGACCCCCAATAGATATATTGATTAATAATGGTTATCGTTTAAAGTCTTATATGGACCCTTATTTAATAAAGTGTGTGACAAACAAAAACAACAACTAAGTTAACCTCGCAATTTAGTTTTGCTTCAAATAATTAATATTATATTATTTTTTTCAAAAAATTCCCTTAAAAAAAATGTATCTTTTGTGTCTCTCCTTCATTACAAAAAAAAATATATATATCATTTTATATAAAAAACAATATTCTTGATTTTTTTTTTTTTCATAAGTTTGTTGTTTCCCACCCTCCCACACCAAACCCCAACCATATGGCCTAAGTTGCCGAAAAAACTGTGTGTATGTGGGTGTGTGAATGGGTGTGAATGGGAAAAAAGTGTGAGTGTTAAAAAAAAAATATTAATACTAAGGGAGCATGATAACCTGAGTCGAAATTTAAGTCCGACATTGAGCCATCTAAAGAAGGTCCTCAAAATTGCATTTATTGAACCAGAAGACACTTGTTTCGTGACTCTAGATTCAGAAAGTATGAAAGCTAGAAGTCATCCAAAAGGATTAAAATAAATAAAAATTTTTTTATTTATTTTTGTTGTCGGCATTACGAAAGCATCGGGAAGGACATATTGTCAAATATATAAAAAAATGATAGATGTTTTTTTAATTGTATGAAATTTATTCCATACATTTCGTTTCAAAATTCCTAAAGGCTGGAGTCCCTCTGGACAAAACCCGGCGAAGGGGTGAAGCTAGTCTTTGTATAAAGTTTATTGTTTAAAGACTTGTACTCTTTTTAAATTAGAAAAAGAACGAAGTCATATTTAATAAAAATCTCTGCATAAAATCTTGGATGTAGTTGCATGATAGGAGGAGGTCTCGAAAGTTTTTCTTCTCTCATTTATAAACTATAAGGCATTCGCTTGCATAAAATAGTAGGAAATTATCCTCTAAATGAAAGCTCAGAGAAAAGAGCTCTCCCCTAAAGGTTCTAAAAATGTCGTCGTTAACTATTTTATGCTGTCAAGAGAATGCCTTTTCTCTTCATTAAAATATGCAGGACACATTCCATCAATGAATTCATTCACAATCAAGGGCGGATACACGGGGGGGCAAATTACCCTCTTTACCGGGGGGGGAATTACCCTCTTTACCCCCGGTAAAGAGAATAATTTACCCCCCCCCCCCCCCCCAGAGATTAAAAAATAAAAAATTTTTTTTTTTGACAATTAAATTTTATTTTTAATATTAAATTTTAAAATAGGGGGCTACTTTTTTTTAATTTTATACTTAACAATACTTTCTCTTTCTATATATTTCATATATAGGGTAAGAGAAAGTAAAAATTTGATTTGTATATATATTCTGGTAAACAATGCACCTTTAAATTACCGAAAGTAAGAAAGAATTGTGTGCTGTGCGACCAGTCACACCAGATTACCCGCCCTCTCCCTCCCCCTCCTCGAGAAACTCCTCTGGATCCGCTCTTGTTCACAATATTATTTAAAAAAAATTTCTATTTCTTTTGAATCGTGCTTATAGTCAGAGGATTCGAACGCAATCAAATTTCACTTTGTCTTACCTCTATATATATGTTAATAAGTTATATAGGCCTATAGAGAGAAAGCATTGGATTCATGTAAAAAATTCGATGTTGAGATTTTGATGGACGCTAGGAGTAGAGGTAAAATCTCTATTTTGAATTTTTCATTACTTTCTTAAATAAATTAAAATAAAACAGTTGCCTCTAATGATAATGGAGAGTTTTGATAATAAACTAAATCAAAGGCCGTTAAATATTCATAATATTTTCATGTATTTTTCTTTTTACAATTATCGATTGTGAATTATTAATAGAAGGCTTATTTTTAGTTTTAATGTAATAATATCATTAATATTCTAAAAAAGAAAAACTAAATTTAAAAATCTTGATATGCAACGCATATATTGATTAGTTGAATTTATCAACATGTTAAAAAAACATTTATAATGAAAACGTTTGTGTTTTTAAAAGAGAATATGGAAATCAAGTAAATTATAAATATTACTATTTAATAGTTTATGATCGCGTGATTAAGTTTTTTTTTATTTTCAAAATATCAAAACAGCTACTAATTCTATCATCCTTAATTTCACTAATAGGATATTTTCACACTTTTAATAATAAAAATAAAAGGTAAAATAAATGAATAGATCACGTATCTTAATTTTAATTATTTTTAAAATCAAATAAAACAAAAATCTCGACATCGAATTTTTGTCATGAATCCAAATACTTTCTCTACATATATATTACATATATACATAGGTAATAGAAAGTAAAATTTGTACTAGATTCACTAATATCTTGTGAAGAAAACCTTGTCGTCCAGTGATTTTATGAATTTTTATTTGATTATCATAATTTTTTTACAATTACCAAATCAGCGACCCTTGGTGGCCAGTCAAGTATTACGAAAGTAATCTTTTGACTGTTTTAGCTATTTGATTTGAAATTACCCTCAGGTCTTTAGTGTGAGTAGGTGGATTAAACACCACGATCGACATCTTTTCTCTTTTCGCAAGAGACTTTTGAAAATCCTGGCATTTTCGGAATCTTAGAAATCTTAACCCTCTTCTAGACCACTGACAACACCCCCCCCCACTTAGAGTCTCACAGAGATTAAATTATAATAATTTCCCTGTTCTAGAGAGGATTGGACACCATTCGCATACCCTCTTTGTCTCTATAATATACAGAAAATAATTTAAAGTAGAGAGAATGAATGTGCTTTTTACTTTTTAAAAAGCAAAATCAACAAATTGAATAAATACATAGGCCTACCCTATACAAATAAACTACAGTTAAACCGAAATCAAAATTCTTTTAGTAATGATAACAACTGTGAAAGCCTAAAGGTACTGTAGATTTTTTTGCTAGGTTTAATCTCGCTAGAGTTATGTGGGACTCTATCTATAAATGGACACCATTGAGTGAGATCTCTAAAATTTTCTTAAATTATTTTTCTGATTTGGGAAATATCACACAAATATGGCTTAAATCACTAAATATGCAAAATATGCACTCAAACTCCAAAATATGCATTTATATGCAAAATAAGATTTCTCTGGATGGGTCATAATACCCTAAAACGGCCAGATAAATAAAATTGGAAGGATAGATATTAAGGAAAAAATTATATGCAAAATCAGAGCCCTATTCATGAGATAAAGATAAAATTTGAAAAATTTTTATAGTCTTAGGCGGCTGTAAAAAGGTATTAAAAGTAGAAAAAATTGAATCCTCAGAAAGCTGAATATTACCATGATTTTCTCTATTCTTTTCAAACTCACTGGTCATAATAAAGATGTTTGTTTCTAGACATAGACAAAATTTCGTAAATTGAGAGATTTTTCTCAAAAAATGTGTGGCAAACTTCCTTGCTTATTTTTATTTAAGTAACAAATCAATTGTTATTTTTATAGCTGTTATTTTGATGTTGATATATGAATTGTAATATTTTTTATAATCATAATATAGAACGTTAAGATTAAAGAAAAGGGTTGTTTCGGGAGAAGATTAATATACTTTTCAACAGGTGGCGTTTTAGTTCTTTCAAATTGGAAAACCCATTTTATAAAGAAACGAACGACAGTTGAAAATTTTCTTCATAACAATAACTTTTAGTATTATTATAAAAAATAACATTAAAAGAAAATTTATATCCTCATGGCTTTGATTAAAATAAAACTTTTATGTTTTTGCAAATGGCCTCAAATGCCAAAAAAATAAAGGGAATATACCAATAAATTTTCCCTCTCTTAGGATTGAAACTCTGATAAGCAAGAGATCGAGATTTGATGAAACTAAAAACATTAAAGGTTCATGAACAAATAATTATTACAATCAAATCAAAATCCAAACATAAAATAAAAATAAACTATTTTGATTGAATGTATATGGATAATTTTGTACATATCTATTAAATGTGCATCGCAAGAGTCAATCAATTTGTACTAGTTTGAGGCTAATTAATCTCATGGGGCGACGTTATGTTTGATAAACATGTCTGGTTAATTAATATATAGAATAGCTGTGGACAGCACACGTAACCCAGGGCTACTAGGGACTGACAGACGCTTTGTCTCTATGCAAATGAAACGTTGCAAAAATTATATTTATTTGCTGACCTTTTGATTTTTACAAAAATATGCCAATCGAATTCGAATCTCTATTTTTTTTTCTTTTATACAGAGATGAATTTGTATTTTAAATATAAATAGCCTAAACCAATGGTCGCCAACTGGTGGTCCGAGGACCCCGTGGGGTTCACAAATGATGTCTAAGGGATCCGCGAAATGTCACGGAGAAATTAAATTATTTTGTGGTATTTTATTTGACTGCTAAGAGTTATCCTAATATACGTCGTCGTAGTTCCCGCGTAAGTTCAGCTAATATGAATTGTAAAAGTTTATATAAATTAAGGCCGCTTCACACGTTTTTCATGTTATATCGCATGCGAAATGACGTCATTTATGATCCTAGCGTCTGATTGCATGGGTTTTTGGCTGATTCCGCATGTTCTATTTTTTTCATGCCTTTTTCCAACCCCATATTAATACGTATTATTATAATTTTTGACAGCTCAAGTTTTATTCGCTGGCTACATGTCTCGTGTGAGTGCATCACACTGCTGGCTCTCCTTGCAGTGACGTCATATCGCATGCAATGTAACCTGAAAACCCTACGTGTGAAACGACCTTTACTTAGTAACTCAAATTATTATGTTTGCAATATTATAATCTATGATTTAAGAATTTATGGGATCCTTGGCAGTATAGCAACCGATGAGGGGGTTCTTGAAAAAATTTTGTTGGGAACCACTGGCCTACACAAAAAAATACACAAGAAAATTTAAATTGAGAATATAATCTTGAATGAATTAAATAAGTCCGACGGACGACTTGGTATTAAATATACTGTAAGAAGTAAATATACGTGATATTACTGTATATAGCTAATGTTAGTATGTTGCTGTTATTGTTGCAGATAGGTGTGCGTGGGCCGGAGGTCCGACGGCATGCTCTTCCGGCGCCTGAGGTGCCCAAGAGACGTGACCACCAGACGGACCTAGAAGGCCTAGCCGGAGGCGGCCTCTAACCCCCTTGGAGGCAATGACAGTGATGCTTTTACAACACGTCCCTCAGCACGCAATCAAGTCCCCCTCCAGCCCGACGGCACCTGCAGTGGCCGCCAAACTGGACGAAGCGGCCATCCGAGCGCCTCGCACCTCCACGCACCAGCGGCAGGTGGGTAAGCTCTTTGCTTTCATCTCTAATTCCAACACCACATCATACTCTCATATACTAGGCCTTCCTACTTTCCTACTTTTTATTATATTAGTGTTAGAGAGACATACCCCAACCCCATGCACATTTACAATACTCTATTTTTGGTCGTGCGGGTTGCCTGATGGAAGGCGTGAATATTGAAACACTTGTTATGTTTGTGAGAATTTCCCTGGTTATTGAATACTCCTTTTAGGATTCAAAGGAGTGGAAAACAATATTTTATGAACTTTTAATTTAAAAAAAAAAATTAAGTCTCTGAAAGTCAATAAAAAAATGCGAATTCTTTGATAAAAGTAAATCTTTATATTTCTCGATGAGGTAATATTGTTTAATACAAAAGCGTCAATCGGACGCGGATAGTTCAACTAATTAAATGGGAGCAAAACCGGAGACAGACTTGACGGCTTGACGGGCCCCCCTCCCCACCTAAAATTTTAAGATTTGAGCTTAAAAGGTCCGGGCCCCTTGAGGGAAAAATTTTATGAAAATTACTTTTTTATTAGAATTTTATGGTTGGAGCGCAAAAGGCCCGGGCCCCCTCAGAAGTCCTAGGCTCCGGGGATATAGCCCCTCCCCTGCCCCCCTCTGTCTACGGGTCTGAATGTGAGATACATAAGATTCATATTGCTGGTCGGCCAAACGTACACTGTCCCTCGGGAATCGAAACCGTGATCTCCAGACTATGCGATATTTAGGAGGCTCTAATAATAATTTTCCTTTTGACCAAGACCGAAAAGTCAACATAGCGGGCCTAATGAATGAAATATTATCTAGCTGCTATTCTTGTCTTCACACATCAATAATCTTCAACACATGCTATAAATTATTATGGTAAATCCATTGATGAAGGAAAGGTTCTTTAATCTGTTGATAAATTTACTTGGCTAGAGGCCAGTCACACCAGATTTTTTTAACTTGATTATAAGATACAAATATATTTTCTATAAAACGCAATTGTATAGCGGTAATGTAATAATCCTAGGTATTGAGATATTTATTTTATGTCCACAGCTAATGTTTCGGTTCTATGTTTGAACCAGAAAAAGTCTTTATAAGTGGGTCATAGTGGATCTTTAGAACCTTATTAGAATATAATAATATAATATAATATATTGTATGCCTGATCATCACATTAGGTATATATTTTTATTAAATAATAATCGGATTATAAAAATGTATAAAATTCACTGTTACACTTATAGGGACTTTTTGCCAGCTCTGTAGATGGATCAAACATAGAACCGAAACGTCAGCTGTGCAAATAAAATAAAAATTAGGGTCCGACCCAAAAAAAGTTTTTCCCCCAAACCCAAACCCAAAACCAAAATTTGGCCCCCCCCTTGTTTTTGGCCGAAACCCCAACCAAAACAAAAAATTGTTTTTCTTATAAAAAAATTTTAATTTTTTTTTTTTTAATATTTTTTCCCCCCTGAAAAAAACATTATCTTTTTTTTTATGGAGATTAAAATTTTTCTCTTTCAATCAAACTTTCCTTTTTTTTTTCCCCACTCGGCGGCCCGCGGCGGGGGTTGCCTTGCCGCCGAAACCACCAACCGCCGCGGGGCGACGACAAAAAAAAAATAAAAATATAGCTGAATTTTATCATTTTACCCCTCTATTAATATTTTCTATATTTCGAATGTATCTACAGTATTAACATATATTTTTGAATATCAAAAAGGGAATCATATTAATCCAATTTCAATATATTGATATTATATTAGCTATAATAAGTTTGGTATTTGCTATTGCTATTTCTAGCTCAAACTCCTGGATATTTATCTATAGCTATTTATATCATGCTAATCAATTCTAATTCTATTTCCATCCGGGTCTCTTCTATCAGCCTAATCTATGCTAAATGAAATATTCTTGTACGTTATAGTTTACTATTTTTAAAGCTATTTATTATTTCGGCATGAATTAATTTCAATTTATTATACTTGTAATTTTGGAAATTTTATTAGAAATTCATTAAGAATGAATTTTGATACTCAATAAGGGACTTAATTTATTTTCTTTCAATGAGGATGATTTCAAATCCATTACTTAATTTTTACTTTCTCTTACCTCTATATATGTTAATATATAGAGAGTGAAAGTTTTGGTTTCTTGTCAAAAATTCGATGTCGAGATTTTGATGGATATACACGTTTTGAGGTCCCCTGAATCGAAAAAAAGTGGTTTTTGCGAGACGGTCTGTGGGTGGGTGGGTGTGTATTTAATTTTAAGCATGAAGGGATTGAGCTATGAGGTTGAAATTTTATATTTAAGTTTTGTAGCCTCCTGGACCTTGAAAATAAGCTTTTAAACAAAATCCGCCAAAGAATACTAATACTTTATTGATGTAATTTTTCAGTTTTTTTTTTTTCGATTTTCTAAAAATTCGCTCCAACGATTTTGATTAAAATTCAAAAATCAATTATTTTTTAGATGCTTTTTAAAATGTATATTCTCATTTTGCCATTGAAATCTTCTGAAGACCACTTTACTCTTGTACTCCATAGGAAGGATAGGAGAAATGGTTGCCATTGTAACAAAATATAAATATTTTTCCATTTATAGTTTGGGTGCAGTTGGGTCGGGGGGGGGTTCAACCGGGTTCGGAGGGAGTGATGTTATAGATGGATCAATGTAAATAAATGTGACCTAATGTTATTCAAAACGTATCGCAAAGTCTTAATGGTAAGTGGAAAAGAGTGTGAATGTGTGGGGGTGAGAGAAAAAAGGTGAATGTTAAAAAAAAAAAAATACTTATAAATTTTACATCTTGAATTCTAATATATCGGCGGAAACTAAATATATGTCGACACGAAAAATCTGGTATGACAAGCACAGAATACAACTTTCGATTACCGAAGGTAAGAGAATGTTGTGTGCTCTGCGACAGTCACACCAGATTTTTTAATCGGTATACAAAATTTATAATAATAACTGGGTTTTAAAGATTTGTCATTTTACCAATAAGATTGATTAATAGTTGAAATACTCAAAAAAAAAAAAATTTCCCTCCCACAAGTCAACAAATCATAGAATTTTATTTGGATTTAAAGAGATATATCAAAAAAAAATCGAAGTTTGACATGATCAATTTACCTGCTGCCATTATGCGCTTTTTATCATTAAAAAAAGGAAATTGGACATGAGAGAGAGATAGAGAGTGACTCTCTCTTTCTCTCTCTATCTTGTCAAGAGGAAAGATTAAATTACTAGAAAGGAGAATATAAGTTGAAGTCAAATATTAAATTTCCACAAGATATTGTATAAATAATGTTGTTGTTGACAAAAAATTTATATCGTCGCGAAAAAAATATGATTTACACAAAAAAGAGAGTTGGGGGAAAAAAATTTAATTCGACAGTGTGTTCAAGAAATTTAATATTTAATGAATAAATGGAGTTAAGATATAACTTAAAGAAAAGTCTTCTTTGAGGGGCTTAAAGCTTCAACAACAAATTAGAACAAACTCAAAATCAATGAGGGTAGTAACTAAGCGTTACCAATGCCCTTTTAACCTCTCTTTAGAGCGAACTCTAGTTTCATATTCATTTATTTTTCCGCTTCCCGTCTCAGTGATATTTTATTTATACTACTTAGAAAAGACTAAAAAACAAATCTGGTTTTACTTAACGCATAGTACACCTCCGGAAATCAAAAGTTGTGTACTGTGCTTCAAGTCATTTCAGATATATTTAGTTTCCCATAGCATCTTTGTTCCAAATTTGACCACTTGCGTTTCATAGATGCCGCTGAGCACCGAAAAAATCTGAAATATTGTCAGTGGCGTAGCGAGGGGGAAGCAAGGGGAGTCATCATGCCCCGGGCGCTACTCACAAAGGGGCGCCAAATGATCCGCAAAATCAAAAAATTGCTGGGTAATTTTTATTTTTATTATAATTGATTTGTGGAAAATATATTTTAAATTTAGTGCCAGTCTAATATTATAATTTTGTATATATTTTACATATAATATTATATGGTTTTCGAATGGGGAGGGGGGCGCTAAAAAGGTATTGTGCCCCGGGCGCGAGTTAAGCTCGCTACGCCACTGAATATTGTACTATATTCGTAAAGTGAACTTCAAACACGTTTTAGAAAAAATTTATTAATATACTTTTTAAAGAACATCTAAAAAAATAGTTGATTTATGAATTTTAAACAAGATCGTTAGACTACATTTTGAGAAATTCGAAAAAAAAAAAAAAAAAAAAAAAAACTGAAAAAGTACTTCAATAAAATTTGGCCGATTTTGTTCAAAATGTTATTTTAACTATCTGGGAGGGTACCTAACTTAAATATAAAATTTCAACCTCGAAGCTCATTTCTTTCATGCTCTAAATTTTTGATATGATGGCAATCCTTTCTCAATATACATTAAATATATAGGTAAGAGAAAGTAAACGGAATAGCTGTTGAAAACAGATAGGTTAACGCAAAATTTTTTGTGATAAGCACAGCTTTGAATATTTAATATTGAATAATAGTCTATACTTATTTTTTTTTTTTAATTAAGAGGCCGACATCTTTTTCCAAGAGTAGCCTACGAACTATAGAACACCACAAAACAATGAAATATATCTCATTAAAAGTTTTCATGTTTCTAAACTCTTTTATTTACATTGTTTTGGTTTCTCTGTCTGTCTTGTTTTCTGTCTAAACAATAGCTTATCTTTTAATCCATTTTTAAACATTTCCTACAGATTGGACATTTTTTGAACAGAAAGAGTAAAAATATAAAATAAATTTTTGCAATAGAGGATTTGTACATGCTACTCATATCTTAAATAACGTTTCGATAGGTCCCTTCACTTTTTCAAATTTTTTTAGCGTTATTTATCTTAAATATGGGCTGATAAAATAGTTGGATTGATATAATACTGTATGATTATTTTATTGATAATTATGATTTTTTTTATCGTTTTGTTTGTTGATTCAACACATGTTCATTTGGACATAGAATCTTAATCAAAAGAAAGTTATAAACCGAATAACTAAAATAATTTACTAAAAAGATCTTCGTATCTAGGTCTATTCAAAATATTTTATAAAAATATAATCCCAATCAAGTGATTAGATAATGATGATTGAAGGGATAAAGCAGCTAAGGTCCTGAGCTAAAATTCAGGTTCAAATTCACTGATGAAAAAAACATTTATTTAAAACAAAAAATTTCAAATCTGTAGCTCACCGGGAAGGTTTTAGAAATTGGATTCAGACACGCAAGAAAATAGAGAAACAAAAGCAAAGTAAAAATATGGGGATTGACTTCCCCGAGACTTTCTCGTATATTCTTTTGGAATTACGTCTGGGGTGTGTGTAAACACGATTGCTTAAAAACCAAAGCAGCTAGATCGATGAAATTTGGTATATGCTCCTTACACTAAAATTGTAGATTTCTATCAACTTTTGGAGTAAATACGTCACTTGGAAGTAGTACTTTACTTAAAAAGGTTTTTCGAAAATTTTGAAATTTTCAATTTTTTTTGTTATATTATGATAAAATACTCTATTTTAAAAGTTTTTATTCTTTGACATTTTTTCGAAAACTGGATAGTTTTTGAAATAATCACAGAAGAAATAGAAAATTTTCGTTAATTTTGATAAAAAATCAAAACAAAATCATACAGGTGTCATTAAAAAAAGGGCAAATATAAACAAATTCATTTGTTTCACAAATTCATTTGTTTATATTTGGCCCTTTTTTTAATGACACCTGTATGATTTTGTTTTGATTTTTTATCAAAATTAACGAAAATTTTCTATTTCTTCTGTGATTATTTCAAAAACTATTCAGTTTTCGAAGAAATGTCAAAGAATAAAAACTTTTTAAAATAGAGTATTTTATCATAATATAACAAAAAAATTGAAAATTTCAAAATTTTCGAAAAAACTTTTTAAGTAAAGTACTACTTCCAAGTGACGTATTTACTCCAAAAGTTGATAGAAATCTACAATTTTAGTGTAAGGAGCATATACCAAATTTCATCGATCTAGCTGCTTTGGTTTTTAAGCAATCGTGTTTCACACACACACACACACACACACACAGACATAATGCCAAAAATGGTATTTTTGGACTCAGGGAGGTCTAAAACGTGGAGAAACATCAAAATCTCGAAGTCGAATTTTTTTACGATTACATAACTTTCTCTATACGAGAAAGTAAAAAAACAAAAAACTTTTAATGAAACCATGATTAGATTATTTAAAACATTTTTTGATTAAATATAAAAAAATAATACGATTGATTATTCAATTAAATTAAAACAAATAATAAATTAGACAAACACTTATTTGATTTGCTTCTCTAATTCAATTATTTAGACCATTAAAATTGTTACAATGTTCAAATATCGATGAATGGAAATTTAATCAACTGTATGATTATATGCGAGATGTTCATCATGGGTTTTGATTTATGAGCAAATTATTTTCCCATTTAAAAAATAAATTTCATGGAAAATCCATGAGATTCTCTTCGATAAAGCTTTGACCTTAAATATCGGCGAAAAAAAAAAAAAAAAAACCGGGATCTTGACATTTATTTTATACCCAAGGGCTAATGGGATGCTCACGGCTCTAAACCATAAGCAAGCTTTGTTTCAAACTTTTGGTCATTTTCTCATATCTCTTGCGGTTTTTAACCGCATTTACTTGGTCTGGCTCTATCCAGTCTTAAAATGTAATCTTATTATAACAATTTATTTCTCACAAAAAAATGAGATTTACGCTTATAATTACATTAAGAAAGGATAATTGGAGGAAAGAATGAAATAAATATAAACAAAAACTCGAATTTTCCAATTATTAGTGGAATAAACTTTCTAAGTCAATATCACTCGCCCTTCGGCCTCCATTTGAGTATTTGCACAATACCACCCTTTTCATTCTGATAAACCCCTTGTTCAATTCAACGTGCAAACATAAAAAATCTAGAATGAATAAACTCTCTTTTTCTTTCCTACATACTTTAGGTAGGATTCTGTTACCAGATGTTATATAGAATAATTGAAGAGGAAATTATTATTATGGGAGTTTTTAATTAAGTATTAATTATTTATTAAAAATTTAAATACTGTACAAAGTATCGACTGCTTATTCTGCCGTCGTTTTCAAGTACTGTGCACTTGCCCCGACTCAAGTGAACTATATATATTTTGTTTATATTAATGACTAAAAGCGGAAAATTTATTTTTCATGTCTTTGCACCTGTTTTATTAACTTCAGTATAAGTATAAGTAGGATTCCAAAAACTAACTTTTCATAATTTGTTAAACAAACTAAATCCTCTCCCCTTCTCTATCCCCGCCCCTAAATAAAAACATTTACGCGATTGATTG
This sequence comes from Euborellia annulipes, assembly GCA_023213315.1. Lineage (NCBI taxonomy): Eukaryota > Metazoa > Arthropoda > Insecta > Dermaptera > Anisolabididae > Euborellia > Euborellia annulipes. The sequence continues at coordinate 13,968 of JAKCPI010021753.1, forward strand.
TTTAACCAGATTTTTATATCGACATATTTTTTGTTTCCCCGAGAAATACTAGTTTTGGGATTTCAATAAAATCCAAAGAAATTAAAAAAGTAAAGTACCTACAGTAGAAGGTGACTGATTTTATTATAAACCTTAGAGGCTTTGAACTTGAATGTTTCAAAATACATAAGATATAATCACTTATGTGAAATGCGAAAGTCCATGTAAAGGGAATTCAAACAGACAATATGAATGTTGAACCAAACGTGAAGGCCTACTCCCACATCGAAGTGTCGAGTGGTTTTGAAAGAAGATAAAAGAAAATGCCTCCATCTTTTGGAAGAATTCTTTCATCCACTTTATTTTGGACCATGTAGATGTTTGGGTACACAGAAGATGTCAAAACGAAAACATTTGTTAAAAACAGATAATTCTCATGCACTCATATGAAAGAATTACTCTCTCTCACTCTCTAGACACTTGTATGACAACTTGATAAATATTTTTTTAACGAAAGCATTTGTTGATTTGTTTCTGATAATAGGGCGTTCCGGAACGCAGGCCGACCTTCCAGCACCATCAACGGATGACCAACAAGTCGTGCTCGGCCCACAAGACGATGCGCTATTATCGGCTATGGATCTACACTTGCAACGCGGTGCTTTGGGTGAGCGTGGTGGGATTCTCGGCGGTTGCAGGGCGCATCGTGATCCTGGACCAAAGACGAGCCCTGGTCCCTGGACTTACTCTATACCATCCCTCGTTCCTTTACGCTTACGTAGCTCTTGCTACTCAAAGTGGAATTCTCCAATTAATTGGCTGTTTGGGTGCCATTCGGCTCAACGAGCGACTACTCAATATCTACTGGCTGTTAATTCTGTTTCTTCTTTTGGGCGACGCTCTTCTTGGTGTCGTCTGGGTGTTCAAATTCGAACAGATCTGCCAAGAACTCAGGCCAAGTCTAAGACATCGACTCATTCAGGTAGGATTTCAACATTTTTTTAGTCTTCAAAAGGCAATAGATTTTAAGGAGGATACTGCATGAATAACAAATATCCTACTCTCTTATTTAAAAAAAAATCATTTTGGTTTGGTAATGTCTAAAACCGGGAAAAAATAGCGTAGACCATAATAATTAAACTACAGTAATTTTGCAAAAAAACCTTTTCACGAAAGCTTTTTAATCCAAGACAATTTCAAAAGACTTATTTAGATCTAATATTTGAAATTTGAGCCAGTAGCTTGTTAAATAGTCCAAGTAAATTTAACAATATTTGAAGGGGATGAAAAGGAAGGGAGGGGAAGAGAGGGTAGCTGGAGACTGCTGCTTTTGTGCCTGGCAAGAACAATGCTCTAATTAAGAGTTGACTTAAACTTTAGAAATCTTGTCAAGTTTTGTGTCTGGGCCTTGAAAACATCGACGATATCACTTCCTTCACTTGCTAGTTGAGATAATATCATACCAAAAAACTATTCTGTTTTACAAAAGACCTGCTAAATATTACAAAATATTTTTCTAAATTTAACGTTTTTTGTATTGCGTGTTCCTTCAAGTTTTTTTCTTACTTCTGAAGTCTCTAGTATAATATCAATGTTAGGAGTTAATTGAAATATTTTTTAATTGAATTAATAGAGTAAAAATCAAATTATAGGGATACACATGTATTAATACAGTACAATATAATCTAGTGAGAGTTCTCGTTCGACATTCATTTTTAGAAAAATTCAGGGTGAAATTTTTAAGGGAAGGAATAAGAGATTTGATTCGTTTTTTTTTACCCCACTGCTTTTAATTGTTGTTGTTTTCTATCAAACAATATATTGATTGTTGGAGGATCATTTCATCTACCTGATTCAGAAATGTTTTTCTCTTTTTTGCAATTATTTTCATTTTTTTATTCTGATTAGTTTTGTTCTTTTTTTATTTGGCCTTTTTTTTGCATTTTTTCTTGTCTTTGAATTCTTTGCTCTGACTTTCATTTATGATGATAAAAAAGGGACCTAAGATATGAAACTAGAATAGAAAATTAGACCTTAAATAAACAGTTACAAACACACAATATTAATACAAGAGTAATCAAAAAATCTGGTGTGACTGGTCGTCCCGCGTACCATTTTATCTTTTAAATTAGGTTCTATGCTTCTCCCACCAGGTTTTTTGTTTAGTTTCTGACAATCATTTAGAATTAAAGATGAAAAATTTATAAACATAGAAAATTATATTATATAGGCCTACTGAATAAATCTTTGAAGTACAAGAGTGCTTCAAACAATTTTGAGGGCAAAAAAGAATATACGTTTTTTTTTTTTTTTCTCATTAACTCTCACATTCAACCACATTAACACAGTCTTTTCGGCAACTTAGGCCATTTAAGACTTTTACGATAACCGTTATTTAATAATATATATTTATTTGGGGTTCAGACATTCTTATTTAAGCCATTTGGTATCCAAATGGCTTAAATAAAATCATCGGACTGCCTGGGGTCCGAACTCGCGACTTTTGGTATACGAGGTTAGCACCCTAACCTCTACGCCAAACCCCGAGGGCAATATACGTTTTAAAGGCATCTAAAAAAATAATTAATTTTGTGAATTAATAGTTCGAAAAATAATCCGACATGAACAAAAACGAATATGGCCCAAAATTTAAAACTTCTCAACATTTATTAGGTAATTTCTAATTTTTAATTTATTTTCCTCTTTTTCTTTTATGTTCTGTTATCATTCGCAATTCTTAAAAATATATCGGGGTCAAACTGCGCTTGGAAATTCATTAAATGTTAATAGAATTTTCAAATATAATTTTTTTTAATCTTGAACCAATTTAAATATTTATAATTATTCACCTCTACTGAATTTTTTTTTTTTTTTTTTAATTTTATGTTTAAAGTTTAATGCGGCAATATAAAACTCATTTCAAAGTGAATTCGTAATTTAGATTGTTATTAATAAAACAATATTTTGCTGCTGGCTTGCTTGCTTGGTCTCTCTCTCACTCTCTTTCTCTTAAGAGAAGAGAGAGGAGTTAAAAAAGAAGATGGAACAAAACCCTTGATAGAGGGGCAAATCGTAAAAACCTCGAATGGCCACTTAATTTCTCAAGATGATAAATAAAAGTCATTATAACAGAGATTTGGGTTTTTTTAAGGTTAAAGACACCTTTTCTTAGTCATTTATAAAAATTTAATAAGCCTAAGCTGATTTTTTATGACTTATAAAATTTTATATTATTAATTAAATATTAAAATTCTTCGCTCATCTTCTCTTGATTTGCCTTAAAATAAATTGAAAAATTGTATTTTTTGTAAAAAATTGCTATCATATTAGGAAATAGCCTTTTGTTACTTTTAAAAATATTTCTATAGTGTCCAGTAACCAAGGGCGGATACAAGGGGGTAATTACCCCCTGGGATTAAAAAATAATACTTTTTTTTTAAATGTATTTTTAATGTAAAATTTTTTTAAAATTAATACTTAAAAATTTGATTTATATTTATATTCTGGCAAACTAGTACAGAATGCGTCTTTAAATTACCGAAATTTAGAAAAAAAATGTGTGCTGTGCGACCAGTCGCTCCAGATTACCCCCCCCCCCCCCCCCCTGAGAAACACCTTTGGATCCGCCACTGCCAGTAACCAATAAAAGTTTTTTAGATTTAGGATAATTAATTCATTTTGATCTTCTAATAATTGGGAAATTTTAAATTTCAACTTAAATATTATCTGTTTAATCCATAAAAGTATTTCAAAAACTTATTAAGTATTCATTAGGCCAGCCTTTTTTGATGTGCGGACCACTTTTTCCGTAAAAAAAAAAAAAAAACGATGAGGCCCACAGCCTACAGGGTTCAGAAAGGACTTTACAACTTTGAAAATTCATATAAATTTATACAGATAAACTAGAGGGGTGATTGCAGTGTCAATTGTAGAGAAACACATCAAGTTTTGAATCACCTAGAACTAGCGGCAGTTGTGCGTTAAAGATGGTTGGTTTCATTGAACCCGACCTACCCTATTGACTACCAAACATTAAAGGGGGCTCTTAATGTCCTTAGATAACGAAAAAAGACCTTTAACAAAAATTTAAAAAAATGCCCTATGACTAGCAATGGCAGAGAGAAATAACTAAAAAAAAAATATATTTTTCAAATAAAAATATTCATAATTTTTTATTTTAATTTTCTTATGAAATAATAATTTTAGATCGGATGAGGAAAAACTTATTCGAACATTGTATAGAATTGTGCCAAGGGCGGATCCAGAGGTGTTTCTGCGGGGGGGGGGGGGGTAATCTAGTGTGACTCGTCGCACAGCACACTATTTTTTCTTAATTTCGGTAATTTAAAAGCGCATTCTGTACTTGTTGGCCAGAATTTAAATACAAATCAAATTTTTAAGTAATAATTTTTAAAATTTTACATTAAAAATAAATTTTTTTTCGAAAAAAAGGTATTTTTTCAAATATCGGGGGGGGGGGTAATTACCCCCTTTACCTCCCCGCTTGTATCCGCCCTTGAATTATGCCCATTTTTAGACCACCCCAGGGAAATAACTCTTTCCTGTTTTGATTATTAAACAAAATATATTATTAATTGATTTCGAATGCAATTTTTTACAAAAAAAAAAAAAAAAAAAAAAAATACAATCACTATTTCATTTTTTATTTAAATTTTTCGAGAATTATTCATGAATTTGTTATCAATAACTACTTATCATGTATAAGTGACAATTAAATTTCAAAATTTAATTATTTATTTATATAAATTGTTAGTGTTTGTCCCTTTAGACCGAAATAATCTCAGCTTTATTTCTGTTTTGAATTGCTTTTTATGATTTATTATTAAATACAAGTTCGATTCGATAGGATATCATTTTCCGTTGCTATTAATACATTTACATAGATCTATTTTTATACGTGGCCATCACATACATACACATGCACATGCATTGTGTCCCACCCCCCTCCCCCCACTCAAACCCTTTTTCCGATACTCGATTTGAAATGCAATCGATGCTTTTTAAATACAAATTTCCAACCATTTCCACATGTTTAAATATTTAGATAAGGTAAAAAGAGAGAGAGAGGGAGAAGCGAAGAAAGGTTCAGCTACAAAAATTTGTTTATGATTAATGTTTATATACAGTCGGTCTATATAAAAGTTGAGTTTTTTTACTTTCTCTTACCTCTATACATATATATGTTAATTTATATAGAGAGAAAGTATTGGATTCATGTCAAAAATTCGATGTCGAGATTTTGATGGAGTGAGGTCCCCTGAATCCAAAAAATCTGGTGTGACTGGCGCACAGCACACAACTTTCTCTTACCCTCGGTAATCGAAAGTTGTGTACTGTGCTTGTCACACCAGATTTTTTGTGTCGACATATATTTAGTTCCCGACAGTACGGAACATTTGAATTCAGATGTAAAATTTTTTTTTTTTTTTTTTTTTTTAAAACATTCACACTTTTCTCATTCACACTCACACTCACACACACATTCACACAGTCTTTTCGGCATCTGAGGCCATTTAAGACTTTAGACGATAACCGTTGTAATATATATTATCTATTGTGGGTTGAGGCATTTCTATTTAAGCCATCTGGTATCCAAATGGCTTAAATAAAATCTTCGGACTGCCTGGGTCCGAACCCGCGACGTTGGTATAGGAGGTAGGCACGCTACCTACTACGCCACACCCGGGGGCCCTGTAAAATTTATAAGTATGGGAAAATATTTATATTTTGTTACCATGGCAACCATTTCTCCTATCTTCCCTATGAAATACAAGAGTAAAGTGGTCTTCAGAAGATTTCAATCGCAAAATGAGAATATACATTTTAAAGAGCATCTAAAAAATAATTGATTTTTGAATTTTAAAAAAAATCGTTGGAGCAAATTTTGAGAAAATCGAAAAAAACTGAAAAAAGTACATCAGTAAAGTACTAGTACTCTTTGGCCGATTTTGATTAAAAGCTATTTTCCGGTCCCGGGGGTGTTTAACTTAAATATAAAATTTCAACCTCATAGCTCAATTCCTTCATGCTTAAAATTGAACACACACACACACACCCACCCACCCACACACACACACACACACACACACACACACACACACACACACACACACACACAGACAGACCATGTCCCGAAAACCACTTTTTTGGATTCAGGGGACCTCAAAACGTGAAGATCCATCAAAATCTCGACATCGAATTTTTGACATGAATCCAATACTTTCTCTCTATATATATATTACATATATACATAGGTAAGAGAAAGTAAAAGTGGTTTTCGCGACATGGTTTGTCTGTCTGTGTTCAATTTTAAGCATGAAGGAATTGAGCTGTGAGGCTGAAATTTTATTTTTAAGTTAGGCACCCCCGGGAGGGTGAAAATAAGCTTTTAATCAAAATTAGCCAAAGAGTACTAGTACTTTACTGATGTATTTTTTCAGTTTTTTTTCGATTTTCTCAAAATCCCCTCTAATGATTTTGATTAAAATTCAAAAATCAATTATTTTTTTAGAAGCTCTTTGAAATGTATATTTTCATTTTGCCCTCAAAATTGTTTGAAGCACACTTTACTCTTGTGCTTCATAGGAAAAATAAGAGAAATGGTTGCCATGGTAATATTTTATCAATTTTATTTTTTTAACCCTTTTTCGGCTACTGAGGCCATTTAAGGCTCAAACAGACAGAACGCGAAATTCGCGACGCTCAGGCTACGAGCGCATTTCGCGGCGAAAGGCGTTTTTGCTAAGCCACACAGGAAGCGAAATTTGGGCGTACGATCCGGTATTGTGTATATGTTTCAACAACCTTTATTTAATGAATTTATAAATATTTTATAAATAAAGTATTATATTACGAAAGAAATAGAATATCATTGCAAAATTAGATTTTATTTAAATCTTATTTTATTATTGATAATTTTGATTAAATATTTTTCGAGGCTTGTAAATTAGAATAAGATAATACTATTCATTTACCTCGATTCGGACTTTTTACTAATCATAGATTGGCTGCCAACAAAAAACATATTTATTACAGTCTTATTAAATATAGACTATAATATAACTTTAATATTATTTACTTTTATTTAGTTAGAGGCGAAAAAACAAGTGTTTTTAACTGTATAAGTTTTTTTATTTCATTACTCATCTTGATTATTTCGCCTGTTCGCGCGAAGGAGTTGTAAATTTGTACAACTCGAAAAAGCTGTCGCGCGAAAGAGAGCGTTTACGCCGCGTAAGTTCGCCTCCTGTGTGACGGGGATGATACAGTCTTGCCTTATACAACATTTCGCGCCCTTTCGCGGCGTTGAAAAAACGCCAAGCGACGCGAATTTCGCGTTCTGTCTGTTTGAGCCTTTAGGGTATGACTTTATTAAATATATTTTTAAATTACATTATACCGCTGGCTACCGGGGGACGTTCCACACGCTGATTGCTAGGGGTCTCCAATCCCGTGCTTTCGTCGCGCTTGGCATTGCTTAACTGCAATTTTCTCAAATTTATAAATTTTACATCTTGAATTCTAATGGAAACTAAATATATCTCGACTTAAAAAAAGGTGGTGTGACAAGCACAGAACACAACTTTCAATTACAGAAGGTAAGAGAAAGTTGTGTGCTCTACGACCAGTCACACCAGATTTCTTTTTTTTTTGCGATATTCGGTTTTTGTTTATTTTAATATAATCGCGTCTCCAAACAGGCAGGGGTGTCTCGGAGGACTGAAACCCCTCTCCTGAAATTTTCTTACATATGAATGATATTTGGACCCTGTTATGCAATGGTGTGTCAAAGACCAAAAAATTCAAAATTGAGTTAAGCACGGAATATTGTTTCAAATGCTATAATTAATAGTATTTTTTATGAAATATGTCCTAAAAAAATTTATATTTAATGTTACTTGCACAATTGACAAGAAAAATTATATATAATCCAATGAAAACAAAAAACTTTAATGTTGATTTTCTCAAAACTCGATGTTTGGTCTTTGACACACCATTGCATAACAGGGTCCATTTATGGTGTTTGCCAGGACTTTGTTATCGATTATTTGTTGATTGTTAGTTGTGTTTCTTTTAAAATCTTTTCGACATCTTAGGCCATATCGACTTTAACGATACTAATTATTTCAATTCAAGTCCAGGCACTTTTATTTATATAATACTATTTGGTATCCAAATAGTTATTCGATTTGGAAATATTTCACTAGTTTTTGTATATATTCATATAATTTCTTCAAAATCAACTTGAATTACTATATTGAGTAATTTTAAGTGTAAGTAAAGATTCTGGGAGGGAGTTTTTAATTAAAATAATAAATATGAATAAATAAAAAAAATATTTTTATATAAATTTATATTTTTTAGTATTAAAAATATTTGTTTTTGTATTACTTTATTAAATGGTTTAAGGGAGGCGTTGTAACTTAAAGTTTGGAAACCACTGGCCTAAAGTAAAACTCATTCTAGAAAATTATATTATGTGTAAAACCCAAAGGCGGATCCAGGAAAGTTTTTCAGGGTTTTAATTTTTTTCTGACTAAACGCGAAGCTCGCCGAAGGCGATAGCATTGTTAATTATTTTATTTATTAGGATTGGATAAAGGGTTGAAAAATTGAAAATAATGTTTTTTTAATTTATTTTAGCTAAATGAAGCCAAATAAATAGAAAACATTCAAAAAATAGCGTTGATTATTATTTTGATCCAAATGGCTTAAATAAATTCATCGGACTGCCTGGAATCCGAGAGCCCTCGACCCTTGGTATACAAGATAGGCGCACTACCATCTACGCCAAGCCCGAGGACTATAAAGGCTATATAAAAATAAACTTTTTTGGTATTTTGTGGGAAAGTAAGAATTGAAAGTAATTATATGCTTTTACGTTCTAATAAGGGAGATTTAATTTAATCAATTCAATATTCCATTCAATTAAATTTTAATAAATATTATTTTTGATCTCTTTAGTCTTCCGGCTTGGGTCATTTAGAAATTAATATAACATTAAATTAACTATTGGCCCTCGGGCTTGGTGTAGTGGTTAGCGTGCTAACCTCGTATACCAAGAGTATAGTAGAGTATACTCGGACCTCAGGCAGTCCTGATGATTTTATTTAAGCCATTTGGATACCAGATGGCTTAAATAGAAATGCCTGAACCCCACAATAGATAATATATATTACAACGGTTATCGTCAAAGTCTTAAATGGCCTAAGTTGCCGAAAAGACTGTGTGAATGTGTGTGTTTTTTTATAAAAAAAAAAATTTACTATTGTTATCCGATTATATATATCTCAGCCAAAAACATCGGAGATGCAAAAAAGGGGCGCCTCGCATTATTTTTGCCCAGCGTCGAGGTGAAATCAAAAAATGCGCCTCGCTTTTCTGATTTATATAAAAGCGAGGAAATATTTTCACTTAAATAAAACCCCTACAGAATTTTATTTGTTTCATATATCCTCGCTTTTATATAAATCAGAAAAGCGAGGCGCATTTTTTTGATTTCACCTCGACGCTAGGCAAAAATAATGCGAGGCGCCCCTTTTTGCATCTCCGATGTTTTTGGCTGAGATTTCACTTCTTTTTTGTGAAATATTACATGAAAATATTATTTATTAATTTTTGTTTATTAAATATTAAGTTATCCCATGAATAGATCTTTTAATATGCATTCCAAACAGTAAAAATTAAATACATCGTTTGGTATCCATTCGAAACGATAAACATAGGATTTTACCAAATTTTATAAAATTTTAGGTTTTTTATTTTTGTTATGTTGGTAGATTGTAAATACTTCGTTTGGTATTCATTCGAAACGATAAACATAGGATTTCACCAAATTTTATAAAATTTTAGGTTTTTTATTTTTGTTATGTTGGTAGAATGTAAATACATCGTTTGGTATCCATTCGAAACGATAAACATAGGATTTCACCAAATTTTATAAAATTTTAGGTTTTTTATTTTTGTTATGTTGGTAGATTGTAAATACTTCGTTTGGTATTCATTCGAAACGATAAACATAGGATTTCACCAAATTTTATAAAATTTTAGGTTTTTTATTTTTGTTATGTTGGTAGAATGTAAATACATCGTTTGGTATCCATTCGAAACGATAAACATAGGATTTCACCAAATTTTATAAAATTTTAGGTTTTTTATTTTTGTTATGTTGGTAGATTGTAAATACTTCGTTTGGTATCCATTCGAAACGATAAACATAGGATTTCACCAAATTTTATAAAATTTTAGGTTTTTTATTTTTGTTATGTTGGTAGAATGTAAATACATCGTTTGGTATCCATTCGAAACGATAAACATAGGATTTCACCAAATTTTATAAAATTTTAGGTTTTTTATTTTTGTTATGTTGGTAGATTGTAAATACTTCGTTTGGTATTCATTCGAAACGATAAACATAGGATTTCACCAAATTTTATAAAATTTTAGGTTTTTTATTTTTGTTATGTTGGTAGCACTCCTTCTTATCACGTTAATCTATTTCTATCTGAATGGATCTATCCTAAAAAATTTTTGTTCCATTAGGGATGAAAATTACTAATAATAATATATATGTTCCTAGATGACGTCATCAGGGAGCAAAATAGTTAGAATTGTCTTTTCGCCATGTTAAAGATAGGACAAATTTGAAATTTTGAATACCTCTCAAAAAGTCACTTTTGATCCAAAATGAAATTTTATATCAAAGGTATCGGGTTTTTGATAGTATCTATTTGTATTTTAAATTTCATCCTAATCGGTCCAGCAGGGAAACCTGTAGCTTTGTCTAAAAATTTGAAAATTGAAGAAAAGAATGAAAAAAAAAAAAAAAAGAAAAAAAAGAAAAAAAAAAAAAAAAAAAAAAAGGAAAAATAAGAGACTAACTTTTGACCTTCCGAAATCGGCAAAATCTCAACTTTGAGCCTCTGCCATTCTGTTTGGCACTGGAATTTTTTTTTGAATTCGTGCTCAAAATAATCCTTATTTATTCTAGTTTAATATAAAAAATTTGGCTCCGATATCTTAAAACCTTTTTGAGATATTCGCCCAGAAAGAGAAAAAGTTTCTCAAAAAAATTTTTTCACGTCCCTATCTTTTATTAAGGATTTAAAATCATTCTTGATAATATAGTCTAGGGACGACTCGTCCATCTAAATGCAATGGGCCATTGACATCTATTGGAATATCAACTAAATGGTAGTATTAAGAGTTTCTTTGCTTTCTTTTGCTTTTCACATGCTTCGGCGACGAGTCGCTCCCGCGACTCTTGATTTTCTCTTCTTTCAATCTTCTTTTCAAATTTTTTTTTACACTCGTATAGATAAGATTTTATTTATTGATTAAAATATTTAAGGAAGATTTTTATTAATTTCATCATTGTATTTTTGCGAAATCAATGATTCAAGATTTATTTTCAAATGAATCCTCGGCCCTGATCCTGATTCATGGATGCTGACATTGATTGCTCATCATTTGTTTTGGGTTAATGAATCTTCTTCATTCCTAATTTGGATGAGATCATTAATTTTTTTTTTTTTTTTTTTTGCAATAATAAATACTTGGTGTAGCAAAAAAAAAGTGTTGTTAGTAATTTTACTTTTTTATTTAATTCTGAACATTTTTAAAAGTTGAACGAAAAAAAATTGAGAGACAATGAAAATAAAAGGATTGATGGGAATCATAATCAATGCTAACGTCAATCAGAATTTTAACAATCATTAAACAAATGGGTTGAAATGAAAAGAAAATTGTATTCTTTT
>JAKCPI010021754.1:0-10357 GCA_023213315.1 Euborellia annulipes
TAACTTAAATATAAAATTTCAACTTCCTAGCTCTTTTTGTTCTTGAGATATTTTGTTCACAGACACACAGACAGACAGACCATGTCGCGAAAACCACTTTTTTGGATTCAGGGGACCTCAAAACGTGAAGATCCATCAAAATCTCGACATCGAATTTTTGACATGAAACCAATACTTTCTCTCTCTATATATTAACATATATATAGAGGTACGAGAAAGTTAAAAATTAAATCTCTCAAATGAAAAATAATAAACATTGTTATATAATTAAATTTTTATTATTTTTTTCTTTAATTAATTAAAAAATTAATTTTTAAAAATAATTAAAAACATTAATCAGAAAAAAAACGTTTCATGTATAGCAAATCCTTCGGCAACTGCGTAAATCGCGCCCCTACTCTGCCCCGTGCTCTCCTGGACCCCCCCCCCCACTCTGCCTCAGACTCTCCTGGACCCCCCCACTCTGCCTCGGGCTCTCCTGGACACCTCTACTCTGCCTCGAGTATTAATTTTTAAAATTTTAATTATATTAAAAATAAAATTTAATTTCCAAGAAAAATATTTTTCTCAAATCTCGGGGGGGGGGGGGGGGTAAAGAGGTAATTCTCACTCCCCCTTTGTATCCGCCATTGGTAGAGTAGAAGTTGCTTATGAAATGCTTTTTTCAAATTTTATGCTTATTGACCAACTTTTTATTCAAGATCTTTATGCTTTTTTGTCCGGTCTTTAGTTATTATCCTCTACTCATAAGGAATGAGTTTGAAGATATCGTTGGGTATAGGAAAGTGAATGTGCTCTGGCCTCACACACAAAGTCAAATTAAAAAAAAAAAAAAAAAAAAAAAAAAAAAAAAATTAAGAAATTCATAATAATCATGAGATCTTGTCAAATTAATTTTATCTGTTAAAAATAATCATTTATCTTTTATATAAATAGCTCGTAGGTGGGAATTTGAAGAACTCACGAAAACACAGGAAATTTATGTGTTTAATAAAATTAATGTTTTATTTTTCCAGTAAGGTATGAAGAAGCTTTAATAAAATAATACAGTGAGTGCTAAAAATCGAAATTGATCGCCTAAAGAATTAAACTTGTTTTGTGTTGAAAAACAATTTTCTTATTTTTCCCTCTTTGGATACTGAATTATGGTAGTTATTCGGTGTAATCATGAACCATGTCTGAATTTCAATACTAATCCTTCAGAGTACAGCAGTTCCCGAGTAAAAATGATTAAAAATGATCGAGGGATCTACACGCCCGCAGCTGGTCGCAGTGAACCTTTAATGTGGAATTCCGAACAACGCGACAGTACAGTGGCGGCAATAGCGTCATCCTAAATCTTGAAGAGTTAATAAATTTCCAGATTCTTAACATTGATCTGGGGAGACAGACACAGACAGCTTCTGATTTTATACTCTACGTGTGTATTCAATGGCCGTCCGACAGTAGTTAAATAATTATTGATAAACATCTCTTTGGAAAAAACTATCTCTTCTTACAACAACTTCTCAGCTGGTTAATTAGCAAACTCAAACTCAAAGTCAAATTAACTTTAAGCTAATTATAATCATTGCAAATCAAGGTCAAAGCGTCTCAGCCAACAAAAACTACTATCTTTTCTTATTTGATAAAAACAAAAATATTTTTCAATTAATTTAATTGAACCTCTCGTTTCTTATGCTAGGGGGTTCTCTTCTTGTCCCGAGTAAAAAGATTTTTATTTAGAAAAACAAATGTTAAAAAAATACCTGAAATACCTTAAGGGGCTACGGGAGCGAAGTGGTTACGCATGTTTTTCCCGCAAAGATGGCGTTGTGTGTCAATAAAAGTATGCCCAAATATCAAGTAATTCAAAAATTTGCCAAGAGATGTCAAAATGGTAGCTAATAATATTTAATGCATTTGGTTGATTTTCATTGATCTTTTAACAATAAATACTTTATAAATGTTATTATATATTATGTATCTTTTATAAAAGCAAAAAAATATATAAATATAGGCCAGATATAGGCCAAAAGGTGATCAGCTGTTAGACTAGCCTGCCATCTATTGCAAGAATGCTGAACTAATTTGACATTTGAATTTTAAATAAATCATCTAGGCTTATTTTAAAAATTTCTTAATTAATATGTGATCAATAATAACAATAAATTCATTTTTAAATTTAAAAAAAAAATTAAAGATTATTGGGACAGATTGTTTTTTTGTATTTGCTTGATAACAAAAAAATTAATTACGATAATTTTTTAATAAGTCATTAAAAGAATTATAGCTCGATGTCCCAATAATCTCTTATGAATTTAATTCATTTAAAAAAAAACCGCATTGAAAAATTCCTTATAATAGTCTAGTTTTTTTTTAAAGTACGTTTAAATGTCGCTCCTGAACCCCCTTAAGAAAAAATATTTACTCGAATTTTAATGCAATCGGGGGGGGGGAGGGACTAAAAGAGTATAGGTGAATGTAATTAGAAAGAGAACAAGCAGATTATTATTATTGTTTCTATATATTGTTTAAAGAGAAAGTATTGGTCATCTCAAAAGTTCGATGTCGTGATTTTGATGGAAATACACGTTTTGAGGATCCCTCAAAATTATCTGTCTGTGGGTCTATGAATAAAATATTTCAAGAACGAAAAGACCTACGAAATTGAAATTAGATATTTAAATTATGGTATGGAACAGGAAGATTTTAAATAAATCAGCTACCAGAGGAGAGATGGGAATTTTTTTTCAACGTTCTTAACCGACCTCTCTATATAAGTCCCCATAAGTCTAATAATACCATAATAATAAAATCAAATAAAATTTTCCCTATCTAATGAATATATATTATATAGAGTGTGTCTGTTGATATATTTTCAATTTTAGTTGTGATATAAAAATACCACACACATGTGTAATAATCTAGTTTTAACGATTTGTTCATCAAATGCTAATGTATTAATCAAACATACATATAGGGGCAATATTTTATTAACCTATCAATAGAGTATTAGTATAGGCATTAGGGTACTTTCTGATGTAGGTAATTTTGACATAAACATAGACTCATTAGGTAATCTTGATTTCGATCGGATTTAGTGATTCTCTCTATCCTGGCACATAATCGACCCTTCAATATAACGTGTCTGATTACAGGCCAAGGACTAGAAACGAACAAATTTCGAGGCAATCCTTTTTTTCTGATGAGAGAGATATTTTTACTATTATTTATCATCTCTTCACTAGATCATTTTTTTTTGTAATTCTAATCAGAACTTTTGAGAGAGGGATGGTCTAATCCAACTGATAAGCTTAATGAGGGCTCAGGAGTCATCTAAAAATACCTAATCAATAATCCTTCAGTTCTTGGATGGTTTATTAAAGAGAAAATTTCTAAACCCGACCAGAAAAAATAAGAAAAATAAAAAACAAGGCCAAAAAATGAGATTAATCTTGGATAGGTGACCTCTTAGGGACAAGAGGCCTGAGTCCAATTTTTCTAAGGACCAAATATTGGATAAGAAAATCCTTGGCAATTTGTCTAATAAAATTAACATTAGAATTATTATCAGGAATGAAAGTTAGAAGAAATTTTTTTCTTTAAAAATATATTTTAACAGCTGACATTTCGGCTTTGGTCAAAGCAAGGGTGGATTCAAGGGGGGGGGAGGGGAAGGTAATTACCCCCCCCCCCCGAGATTTGTAAAAAATACTTTTTTTTTTCGAAAAAAAATTTATTTTTAATGTAAAATTTTAAAAATTAATACTTAAAAATTTGATTTGTATATATATTCTGGCAAACAAGTACAGAATGCGCCTTTAAATTACCGAAATTAAGAAAAAATAGTGTGCTGTGCGACGAGTCACACCAGATTACCCCCTCCCCGAGAAACACCTCTGAATCCGCCCTTGGGTCAAAGCCATCCTCAGAGCAGTTATTGGTCATTAGAAGAAATTGTACTGCCCTGAGTCAATTATCACATTAGGCACAAAAAAAAATAAATAAATATATTATATTGGTGTTAGAAGAAGGAAAAAGTTTTTCTTGAACTGAAGACTTTTTTTCCCTGAAGTTATATCCTAAATTAATACCTAATACAATTCAAAATATATGTATATGATGACAAATAACAGCTCCGAGGATGACTTTGACCAAAGCCGAAACGTCAGCTGTTAAAATATATTTTAAAGAAAAAATTTTGCCTGAATTTCCTCTAACCAGTGGCGCAACCAGGGGGGGTTTTTAGGGTTTTAACCCCCCCAGAAGAGAAAAAAATTAGGTGTTGGCTGTGTCTTCTACACAGCCGGTGGCTTTTTAACGTGACAACGTCTTTTGCTTGACTTCAAAAAATTTTTTTTTCTCTTACCTATATTGAAATATAAAGAGAGAAAGTATTGTTTTTGTTTTTTTTTTTTACTAGTAGTTTGTTTTCATAAATAAACATGTTCAAACATTTTCATTGAAACAATATATGACAGGTGTGGCCAAACTTTTATCCATTAAGGGCGACATATGCTTAAAAAATGAGGTTTTTCGAGAAAAAACCAATTTTTGAGTTAATTACTCGGGATTTTTTTATTTATTCTATTAGAGGTTTTCTTTCTGCACCAAATGACATCCCATTTAGTCTGATCTGATTAGCCGTTCGGAATCTACAGGGGTTTAAAATTTCGAAAAACGAAATCCCGCCGAGTGCTCTCATGCGGTAAAATGACGTCATATCAAAAAAATGAAAAAATAACCTCTGGGTATTGAACCACTCTTTCTAAAACTATATTTAGATTTAATGTAGCTTTTATGGTCAAGTCGCTATGCGTTGCACAAGTAGGGCTATTTTTCGATATTTTTTTGTCTAAAAAATGAGGTTTTTCGAGAAAAAACCAATTTTTGAGTTAATTACTCGGGATTTTTTTATTTATTCTATTAGAGGTTTTCTTTCTGCACCAAATGACATCCCATTTAGTCTGATCTGATTAGCCGTTCAGAATCTACAGGAGTTTAAACTTTCAAATTAGAATTTACCGCAGCGCGGTAAAATAAAATGATAGGAAAAAAATAAATGGTGAATTCTTTAGCTGAAAACTCATTCTTTCTAACCGTATATTTCCCATAATTATACCTCTTAAGACAGAGGAGTTATTCAAGCCAATAAACTTTTTCGTGCATGCCCCTCTAACATGCCACTATAGACACATGATTTGTAAGACGTTGTCACGTCAAAAAATTCAAATTTCTATATATATAAAAAACAAAAGACTAATATAAGACTCTACATTCATATTGGGTGGGAGGAGGAAAGATGGTGGGACCAGTCCCGAAAGGGACCGATTTTTTGGGAGTAGAGAGGTGAATACCGGTACTTGGGGTTGGTGCGTGCCTCCGTGCACGATGCACCAGGGGTAAATAAACGGGGAATGATTTTTTTTTGTAGGCTATTGAGGGTTTTTATGCCATAATTTAGGCTTTTGCCTCAAATAAAAAAAAAAAAATTATTGAAATTTGACAATTATTTAAATAAAAATTTTACTTAAATTCGAAATATTTTTATTATTAATACATTAATTGCTAATTTCATAAAAATTATGAAGCGGAGACTAATTGCAGATTTTTTTCAAAATAAGAAAGCTGGTAAAATTTGAAAAAATTTTTAAAATTAGTGAATCAATTACTTAAATACTTTTCCATTTAAGAATTAGATTGTGAAGTTGGACCTTCAGATTCAACAGATTGTGCTAATAGGAATAGAGAAGAAGACAAAGAAATAGTTAATCTCACAACTGAAAAGGTTTTTACTTTCTCTTACCTCTATATATATATTAATATATATATATATATATATAGAGAAAGTATTGGATTCATGTCAAAAATTCGATGTCGAAATTTTTATGGTTCTTCACGTTTTGAGGTCCCCTGAATTCAAAAAATTGGTTTTCGTAACATGTTCTGTCTGTCTGTCTGTGTGTGTGTGTGTGTGTGTCTGGCTGGGTTCAATTTAAAGCATGAAGGAATTGAGCTATGAGGATGAAATTTTATATTAAAGTTACACATCTCCCTGGACCGAGAAGGTCCGATGTCGGCGGACCCGAGCCATTGGGGGGGGGGGGATGGCAGGGGGCGAAGACCCCCATCTAGGCGCTCCGGCCGCTAAAGAGGGGCTGCGCGTCTAGTCAAAACCCCCCCCCCCCAGGAGCAAATCCTGGTTGCGCCACTGCCTCTAACTTTCATTCCTGATACAAATTCCACCAGCCATAAAATACCCTTATACTATTAGAATTATTACTTTCTCTTACATCTATATATGTAAATATATATAGAAAGTATTGGATTCATGTCAAAAATTCGAGGTCTAGATTTTCATGGATATGCACGTTTTGAGGTCCCCTGAGTCCAAAAAAGTGGTTTTCGCGACATGGACTGTCTGGATCGTCTGTCTGTCTGTAGTGTGTCTGTCTGTCTGTGCCTGGGTTCAATTTAAAGCATGAAGGAATTGAGCTATTTTATTTATTTAGTTAGGCACCCTCCTAGGGCGTGAAAATAAGCTTTTAATCAAAATCGGCCAAAGAGTACTAGTACTTTGCTGATGCACTTGTTCAGTTTTTTTTTTTTTTTCGAATTTCGGGCCCGAGCCAGCTGGTAAGGGATTCAGGGGGCGAAGCCCTCCTATCTAGATGCAAAGGAGGGCGGCACGGATTCCAGTGGCGTAGTGAGCTTAACTCGCGCACGGGGCACAATACCTTTTAGCGCCCCCCCCCCCTCCATTCGAAAACCATATAATATTATATGTAAAATATACTCGCAAATTAATTAATTAATAAAGTAAAATAAATAAAGTCATAGGCTCAAGCTAGGCTTTAAATTTGAGACAAAAAATGTAGTTCAGAAAAAAAAGACTAGATTTTGAAATGTATATGATCATCCAGAAATCAATTATAATAAAAATAAAAAATTATCCAGCAATTTTTTGTTTTGTGGACCATTTGGCGCCCCTTTCTGAGTAGCGCCCGGGGCATGATAACCCCCCTTGCTCCCCCCCTCGCTAGGCCACTGACGGGTTCTCAATCTGAGTTTATTTCATTTCTTTAATAAAAGGGGAAAGTGTTCTTGTTTTGCCACCCTCTTTCCTTGCGAAATACGCAAGGCAAGGGTTGATGTTGTTTATTCCCTCAGCCGATTATAATAATAATAAAAAAATGACTCGCATGAGTAATAAATAATTTTTTTTTTGTTTAAATTCTTATTTTGTCATGCATTTTTTAATTTAAAATTCATTCATTAATATGTTAAGTTAATTTCTTTAAATTTCCATATTTAACTAATAGAATTAATAAATTAAATTACGAATGTTATGCATTTATAATTATTAAAAAATAAGCTGGGCTGCTAGGACTAAATAGCAAAGCTAATGGCTGAGTCATTAAAAAAGTTTTCAATTGATCGCTTACAATTAATTTTTTTTTTTTAAGATTAGATCAAAGTGTTTGCATAATAATTGTGTAAAAATAATTTGAAGAATATTATAAAAATAAAAATTATAGAAGATGATTGAAAATCAAAGGGTTAGAAAAATTAAATCTTGACAGGAAGTTAGGCAACCAAATTCACTTCCTTTGTGTAAAATCAACTCAAGGGCGGATACAAGGAGGGAAGATGTTAAAAATGCAAAAAATGTTAAAATGTAAATAATGTAAAAAATGTAATTAATGTAAAAAATATAAAAAATGAAAAAAATATAATTAATGAAAAATACTCCAAAAACCATTATTTAGCGTGTGCTTTCTAAGTTTTTTCAAGGTGCAGGTCAAGCACTAACAAAATTTAAAAGGATTGTAGAAAATGTAATTCTCTCTGTATACACTATACATATATAGGTAAGAGAAAGTAAAAATGTAATTATCAAAAAATGTAAAAAATGTTAAAATATAAAAAATGTAATTAATGAAAAATATGTGATTAATGTAAAAAATGTAAAAAATGTTAAAATGTAATTAAGGTAAAAAATATAAAAAAATGTAAGAAATGTGGGCTAATTAATGAAAAAAATGTAATTAATGTTGAAAAATATTTATATTTTGTTGCCATGGCAACCATTTCTCTTATTCCTATAAAATACATGAGTAAAGTGTGTTTCAAATAATTGTGAGGGCAAAATGAGAACATCCTTTTTCTTTCTTTTTTTTTAACACTCACACTTTTTCTCATTCACACTCACATTCACACAGTCTTTTCGGCAACTTAGGCCATTTAAGACTTTGACGATAACCGTTATTATGAATATATATAGGCCTATATATTGGGGTCCAGGAATTCTTATTTAAAACATCCTTTTTAAAGAGATTCTAAAAATAATAGATTGTTGAATTTTATTCAAAAATGTTAGAGTGAATTTCAAGAAAATCGAAAAAAAAAAAAAACTTAAAAAATGCAAAGTATTAGTACTCTTTGGCCGATTTTGATCAAAAGCTTATTTTACGTTTGAGAGCGGTACCTAATCCATATATGGACCCTGTTACGCATTAATGTGTCAAACGCCAGCTACCGAGTTTTGAGAAAATTAACATTAAAGTTTTTTATTTTCATTGGATTCTATATAATTTTTTTTGTCAATTTTGCAAGTAACATTAGGCTAAATATAATTTTTTTTAGGACATATTTCATAAAAAATACTATTAATTATAGCATTTGAAACAATATTCCGTGCTAAACTCAATTTTTAATTTTTTGGCGGTTGACACACCAATGCATAACAGGGTCCAATATAAAATTTCAACCTCAATTACTTCATGGTTTAAATTGACAGACCATTTTGGGCGGGACCCACTTTTTTTCGACTCAGGGGATCAAAATCTTGACGTCGAATTTTTCACATGATCCTAATACTTTCTCTCTGTTTACACTATACATATATAGGTAAGAGGAGGTAAAAAATATTTTTATTTTCCAAAATAATTCCAACACTAATCAATTTCCATAATTTTTGTTGTTTAGCTTTTATATATAATAAAGATAAGACGAGACAAAGTTTCGGTAGCTTCAATGTCGAAGGACAAACATTATATTAGGGTGTGTAGTAATGAAACGAGCGAGCGCCACCCCCGTGAAGGGTTTTAGTGTTTTCCACCGCCACTGCAATTGCAACCCCCCCCCCCCCCCCCCCCCTTCTCTTCTCTTCTTTTTGTGACGAATAAAGTTTACGATTGCGTGGGGCTCGTAAAACGGGGTTTTGTGGCCTCCATGGGGAGGGAGAGATGTCTAAATAACGACGGCCTCCTTCCGACGGGTTCGTTTTAACGAGGGAGCCGACGAGCCAGGAGAAGGCGGCCCGCGACCTCTCTTCGCCGTTTCACTAACCAGACTCGACCGACCAACGCTAGTTGCATACAACCCAATTCGATTATCTCTTAAGACTACTTTAGCAAATAGTAACTTATATTTTCTAAGTGTTATTATTAGGGCTCGGATTTATAGGCACTAAAAATCTTTAAAATAGGCAGGCAACTAAGCACTAAAAATTTTTTTTTTTTTTTATCATAAAAAACATTCACACTTTTTTCTCATTCACACTCACACTCACACACACATTCACGCAGTCTTTTCGGCAACTTAGGCCATTTAAGACTTTGACGATAACCGTTGTATTATATATTATCTATTGGGGGTTCAGGTATTTTCTATTTAAGCCATCTGGTATCCAAATGGCTTAAATAAAATCATCGGACTGCCTGGGTCCGAACCCACTAAAAATTATTAAAATAGGCACTTAAAAAGGCATTTATTGTAGAAATAGGCACTAAAAAAGGCACTTAAAAGGTATTATTTAAGAAATAATATAAAAAAATTTAAAAAATTGATGTCTTATTTTTGGTAATTTGGTGTGACTGGTCGCATAGCACACAATTTTTTTTCTTAATTTCGGTAATTCTGTACTTGTTTGCCAGAATATAACTACAAATCAAATTTTTAAGTACTAATTTTTAAAATTTTACATTTAAAATAATTTTTTTTTTTTTTTAGTTTTTTTTTTTTTTTTTTTTTTCAAATCTCGGGAGGGGGAGGGAGGGGGTAATTACCCCCTTTATTCCCCCCCCCCCCCCCCTTGAAATATTTTCTTGATAATTCAAAAAAATTTTAAATTTAGGCTATGTATAGCTCGTAAAAAATTGAAATTGGCTATTTGAACTTAAAAAAGGCACTAAAAAAGGCATTTATAGATGAAATAGGCACTAAAACCCAGAATCAGCCAAAATAGGCATTATAGGCACTAACGAATGCCTCTTATTTTATTCAGAATTTCATGAAACGTATACATATCATATTGGCCTAAATTTTAAGCCATAAATTAAAAAAAGGCAAATAGGGCGAAATCCGAGCCCTA